>PVIJ01007746.1:0-79995 GCA_004024925.1 Scalopus aquaticus
TGTTTCCTCCCACTTCTAATGGTGGACTCTTCCTTCTTCACTTGTGGGTGTTACAAACACACCTAACTAAGGGTCCTTTCTTTTCAGATCTCTTATTCTCACTAATGGCCTCAGTTACCATCTTAGGGGATGGTAATCATACTTTAGGAGAGGAAGTAAGAAAGCTTGGGGGCAGAGAAGTGAGAATTAAACAAGGAGATAGTGAAGCCATAAATGTTTTTAGTGAAAAAAAATTAAAATCCAGTTATTCAAAGCTTAAACTAATAATTAGACACTAAGAATATAGAAAGTACAAAGGAACTTTTTTGTTGTGTCAGCAACACCGCAGTGATAAAGAGAAGAAATAGGAGGCATAGAGCAGGCTGCAGGATGCAAGGTGCCGCTCAAGAGCAAGATCCTGGCCTTTTTATTGTTCAGTATCAAACTGAACACTGGATTTTGGGCATTAGAGAGGGTGAGTCCCCTGATGTACTCTGATCCCCACCCATGGTTCCAATCTTATTAATAAGGCCTTCCACTGTTGCCCCTGGGCAATCAAGCATCCTGCCCCTGTCTAACTTGAAAGGAAACTTGTATGATTTTGCTACACCCATACTTCTTATGGAAAAAGTTATACCATCTTCATCAGAACAAATTCAGATTGCAATATACAGAGCTCATGCCACATTGTCATGGGTGAAAAGTAAATGGGGCATGGGGGATGTGATAGGAAGAGGAAGCAGTGTGTACATGTTAATCTATAAAGAATATCAGGGCATAAAAGTAGGGGTGGGACAGAATCTAAATCAACTGCATTCTAGCATTTGCATCTTTAATAGGAAATGTAAAAACATGAAGTCAAAATATTCATTTGAAGATAGTAATCATTTCCTTATATTGAATTGATTATTAAGGAAAACTGGGCATGATGTCTTCATTTGTCTCTTCTCAATTTTTTTTATTTGTTTAGGAAGGAAAAGAAAGTTTCCTTTATTTAACCTGATGAGTAATAGGTTTTACAGTTTGGCTACAGGTTATATTATGTCACACATAATAGGCTTCTACTAAATTATACTTACATACTGACATCACAAAAATAGTCTCAAAGCAGTTGAGATTAGTACAGTTTACCAAATATGTATTGATTTTCTATTGTGAGGCAATTACTATGCTAGATATTAAGCATTCAGATGGGGATAGCTATAGTCTCAAAAAATACAACCAAGATAACCTGAAAATTTTAACATAATGTAGTGAGAATTAAGATAGCAGGGATAGCAGAAGCTTTTTATTTTGATGTAGTCCCATTTATTTTGCTTTTGTTTACCTTGCCTTAGGAGTCAAGAGTTCTCAAATACACCACAGAGACCAATATTGTGTAGCATTTTATCTGTTTTCTTCTATGTGTTTTATGGTTCCAGATCTTACATCTAACACTTTAATCCATTTTTTGTTAATTTTTGTATATGGTGTGAGACTGTGCTCTAATTTCTTTTGCATGTTGCTTTCCAGTTTTTCCAACACCATTTGCATTGATCAATTTTTGGATCCCACTTGGTCATAATGTATGATCCTTTTAATGCATGTTGAATTCCATTTGCTAAGTTTTTATTGAGAATTTTTGCATTTATATTCATCAGAGATTTTGGTTTATAATTTTCTTTTTTCTCTGATGCCCTTGGCTTCTTTTGGTATCATAGTAATGTTGGCCTCATAAAATGTGTTTGAAAGCATTTCCTCTTTCTCAACTTTTTGGAAGAGTTTGAGATAACAGGTGTTCATCCTTGAAGGTTTGGTAGAAATCACTCAAGTTTTCTGTTTCTTTCTGGTTCAGACATAAAAGGTTATATCTTTCTAAGAATTTGTTCATGATCTCCGGGTTATAGAATTTATTGATCTATAGATTTTTACAGTCTCTTATGACCCTCTGTATTTCTCAGACTTTTGTTGTTTGTTATCTTCCTTCATTTCTGAGTATATTTATTAGAATTTCTCTCCCTCTTTTTCTTTGTGAATCTACCTTGACATCTAGTTTTTCTCAAAGAACCAGCTTTTGGTTTTATTGCTCTTTTTGGACTTTGTTTTTCAATTTCTCTTTTGTTTATTTCTGTTCTGATTTTTATTATTTCCTTCCTTATATTGACTTTTGGTTTTGTTTGCTCTTCTTTTCTACTTCCTTAAGGTTAAATTGTTTATTTCCTGTTTCTTGATGTATTCCTATTGCTATATACTTCCCTCTTAGTGCTGTTTTTCCTGCATTCCAGATAGTTCTGGTAGTTCATGTATTTATTTTCCTTGTTCTCCAGATTTTTAAAAAAATTCCTTATTAACCCAAAAGTCACTTATTTTATTGAATCTTCAATATTATAGTTTTTTTTCTGATTTCTTTTGGTGGTTGATTTCTTGTTTGATACCATTGTGATTAGAGAAGATACTTGAAGTGAGTTTAATCTTCACGAATGCATTGATATTTGTTTTGGACCTAACATGATGTTCCCTGGAAAATGTTTTATGTGTACTTGAGAAGAATATGTATTCAGCTTTTTTGGGATGCAGTATCTTATGAATGTGTATTAAGCCCAAGTAGTCTAATTCCTCATTCAAAGTTATTATTTCCTTTTGACTTTCTGCCTGCTTGATCTATCCATTTGTAAGAACAGGGTGTTGAAGTCCCTGCAACTATTTTATTATTGCCAATGTTTGTTTTCAGGATTATTAATTGTGATATTATATGTTTGTTGAGTTTGTTGGTGCATATGTGTGCAATGTCTTCCTTCGGTATTGTTTCCTTAATCATTATATAATGACCATCCCTTCTCTTTTATCTGGACACCATCTTTGACCCAATTCTCTTGTTTCCCTATTATAAGAGCCCCTGTGAATATATTAGATCAACAAGAATGACCTTCTCATCTCAAGATCCTTAACTTAATCACATATGAAAGTTGTCATGTAAGGTAACATCCTCTGGTTTTATGGATTAGAAGATGGAAATCTTTACATCATTAACCAGCTACCACACTATTACTATAGAAATGAACACAGTTGATTAGCGCTAGCCTTATGCTGATATAAATAAGGTAACTGGCAATATATATATAATAAGGTATTTAACTAGCATTCCTTAATTAAATACAAATTCATGAACAATAACAACAAAAGTGCTATCAGCTTTTCACACTACCAATGTGTTCATAACTCTAAGAATTATAAATTTCACAATTTAATACATTTATTTCTTTTTTTTACTTAAGCATCAAATTTTCATTTTTAATAACTTCTTGATCTTATTTTTAGGAATTACCTATGTCCAGTCATTAGTATCTTGAAAAGGATTGTAAATTGAAGTGTCTGCCTTCCATTCTGATAGTCAAATGCTTCCTCTCCCTGTCCTGGAACAGCAAGGGAGTTAGTGTCAGGCTGAAGTTTGATCAAATACTCTGCCCTGTGAGTCTTGATTCAGTAATGTGAGTTTGGTAGAAACAGTTGGCATTTTAGCCGTGTTGACTATGTAAACTAATGAAATTGCCTCTGTCTTTTCCTGCCTTCTGACTCTTCAGTCTTGCCTCAAATCCTGCCTATTTCCTTGACTGCTTTCTAGCTCTCTCAAGTCTTGATACTTTGAATGTATTTCCAATAGTGTACTTTTTCTTAAGTTAGCCAGAGTTGATTTCCATTGCTTACAGTCAGAAAATCCTAATAAGAGTACTGTTATATAGATATTGTTGTTGCTGGGTTAAATCTACCATAAGAATTTTGTAAGAAAATTGATTTTCCACTTCAAGAAATTTTATTCACTAAAGTCACCTAATTTGAGTTTGGGTCTGACAGTTATATGGGCATTCTTATTAATGTGACCTCATTAGTAAGTCCATATTTTAAACATTTTTACAAATCTAGAAGGGCAAAGTGATTGCCTTTTCAAGATTGTGACAGTTATTTTTCTTATGTCAGTGCTTTGCTTTTTTTTTGGTGACATCTTATTCAGTGTGTAAGTACCCTATATAGTCACTCTTGAATTGGTTGGAATTTCTTTCAGAGCTTTTTTAAAGCACTGGTGATTGTGGTACTATGATGCTGAGGATTTACCTCCATTCCTTTGAGTGTTTAGTGGTTTAAAGATTGTTTTTTCCTCTTTAATGGAAAATAACTCAGTGAAATTGTGGAAAAATGATTATTTATCTGAGTCATGTTTTTATGGAAACATTCACATTGTTGCATTTTTAGAAGTGTTTTCTTTTAACAAGATTTTCTATTAATATTTATAATTAGATATCACACAAAGCAGATGCTAAATCTTATGGTATAACTTTATGGGTACGATTACATAAAGAAGCTTATATACTTTTTGGCATAACATTCTCTCTATGAGTTGTAGAACAAAGGACATTCTCCATGTAGATGCTCATTCTTTTTTTAGGGAAACAGGAAATCGGTGATTAACCAGGATTATTTTAACTATTATCATCAAGAACATTCATATTTAAGTGGGTAGAAAAGAAGTTCAAAACTATTTAATTGCCTGTTTTCTCTCTGTGACCCACATTTCATTTCACCTGTTCACACCTTTTATTTCGATTCTTACTTTGAAGCCCTGTGAATTCTTCCAATTTTCAGAGCACAATAGAGATGTGTCCTCAGTCTATATAAATAAGCCTGGCTTCCAAATGCATTTTGGGTGGGGAGTAAGGAGTGGCTCTGAGGTCAGAGGACAGGAGGAACGGGAATCAGGGAATCGTCTTTTAAAAAATACTATCTTTAGGCCAATACCAAAAGAAACTCATAGAATATATGTATATTTGTGTAATCTAATCAACAAACCTCTCACTGGAGTCCCTGCATAGACAGGGAAATTGAGACTCTAAGAAATAATAGATAGTTTTAAACTGATGGCGCTGGGATTGGACGTTGGTCCTTGAGAGTATTACACGCATTCCTCTACCTGGTCTCCTCCCTGGCGAGTACTTCTTCCAAATTCTAAGGATCCTGAGGATGGAGAGGTAAGTAAACCCTCTGCCGGACAAATTGCTCCTGTGATAAAACTGTTTTAAGTCCTCCTGATTTCTTCCCTCAAAATGACAAGGTTAGGCGCAAGGGCTGGCAACAGCGCAGAGGCAGGTTTAATTCTCCGGAGACGCTGTGCAAGGAGCTGACGGGCACGCCCACAAACGTGTGGCCGCCTCTCCTTCCGTCCCGGGGATGCGGGGCTTCCCCTCCGTCCGCTGTGAGTGCACTTGTCACCCGAAGGCTGAGCGGGCAGAGCCAGCAGGCCCGGAGCACATTCCGGGAGACGGCGGGCGAGTCCCCGCGGCCTGGGCGCACGTGCCTGGGCTCGGGCCAGCGCTAGTGGCCGTGCCGTAGTAGCTGGGGCGGGTGGGAGCGGCTGGCTCCCGGCCGCGGCCGCCGCCCGCCCGCCGGCTCCGGTGGTTGGGCGGAGGAAGCGCGGGACTCCTCCTCCCCACCGTATTAACATGCACCCAGGGGCGGGTGACCAGCCCAGCCGCGCAGCCCCAGCCCGCCGCGTCCCGGCGCTCAGCCTCCGCGCCAGAGGCGAGCGCTGCGCCCCGGACGCCGCAATCCCGAGGACGCGGCCTCGCCGACACCTTCGGCGCGGGGGAGCCGGCGGCACCCGCGGCGGGAGCGGTCGCGGTCGCCTCGACTTCTCTCTCCGGTCCTTCCCATCACCTCGCTGAAAGCCTGTCCCGGCGGCGGGGCCACCCCTTGCGTTCTGCGAGGCTCGTGGGACCGACGGACGGACGCAGGGACCGAGGGCCGGATTGCTGGCGGCGGCAAGGTAACAGCGCGCTGCGCCGCGGGGCTGGGGCGTGCGCGGGTGGCGGTGGCGGTGGCCGCCCAGGCCGCCACCACGGCTGCGGTCGCGACGTTCTGGCTGGCTTCTGCCAGCCGCGCGGTCGCCGCTGCTCTCGCTGGCGCGGGGACTTCGGGCTGGGTTCGCTCGCTCGCTCGCCCGCCCGCGCGCCCGTTTCTCTTTCCCCTTCCGCCGCCTGGGGCGCACTCCTGGTCCCACTAAGCACCCGCTGAACACTGGGGCCGGTGCGCCCCTCGCGGGCCAGTGGTCCTCGCGGCTCCTCCCGGGGGTAGGAGAGGGAACGGATTTCTAATTGCGACAGGGTCCAGGAAGGGGGAGGGGAGAACATTAGTCCTTGTGAGCTTTACCGGCCAAATTCACACCCCTCGCCGCCGTGGTGCACCTTGCAGGGGAGGAGGGCTGCTCACTGCGGGGGTTTCTCGGCCGACTCCTGGGTTGTTTGCAAAGCAAGTTGATGCACTTGCTTTTTAGGTGACATTTTGGCGTTGGCTGTATAAAGGAACCCTCTTCTGTGTGTGTGTGTGTGTGTGTGTGTGTGTGTGAGAGAGAGAGAGAGAGAGAGAGAGAGAGAGAGAGAGAGAGAGAGAGAGAGAGAGAGAGAGAGAGAGAGAGAGAGAGAGACCCCAGAGAAATAGAGGCACAAAAGGAGACAAGAGACGCAGGCAGAGACCGCTATATAAAAAGAGGTTCAGAACGGGGATCCGGGGGGAGGTCAGTGGAGAGTCGTCCCCCTCCCACTGGGCAGTGAGGCCAGTTCCCGGCGTAGCGCTAGGCGAGCTATGAGACCCGGTATTCAGGGAATTCAGTGTGCCGGGCTGCAGCCGACACCAGACAGGGACCTCTCCTCCGGACTGAAAAAGATAACAAATTGCACTTTCATTGAGCTGCTCCTGCAGCTGCGGGAGGGACCTTGGAGGGCCGCGCGGAGATGAAGACCCTGCATTGAGTTATCGGGCTGCTGTGCTCTTCTAGAAAGGCGAGCAGTCCCAGCTTCACCGGGTGGTGGGGAGGCCGTGGGAAGGGGCGGCCCGCAGCTCGGGTACCCGTGCGCAGACACTGAGTGCCTGTGCCCCAGCGCCGCTCCCGTCCCTGCTCCCGGGCCAGCATCCCTCCTGGCCGGTGGCGTTGCAGAATTTTCTGTCTGAGAAGGGGACAGCGTCAGAAAGGGAGAGGGTTTGAGGTTGCAAGACTGACGGGACAGGGTGATGGGAGAGATGTTATTTCTTTTATGGACTCAGGCGACACTGTACAGTTCAGACACGTTGAACCTGGCACGGGTTCCTGAGAGATCGATGCTCCCTGCCTCCCTTGGCATACACGTGAAATTATGGAATTACAATGATGAAAGACATCCAATAAAAGTAACAAAGACAGAGCTTTAGCTTTTGTAGTCTTCATGAATGGTTTTGTAAAGAGGTGGTGGACCAGTCTGAATTGTAGTCAGGCAGTGGGATGAGATATGTTTACAACTAGTAAAGGGAATTAAGACCGACTGCTAACATCTTGCAAATTATTTTTATCAGCAGGGAGCTAAACTGCTTTTTGAATGTTATTTATAGCACGATTTCGGTTTCAGGAAGCAACTTTCCGTTGGCCTGTGTCGTTTTGCATATATAGCAGTAGTCTTGATTCCAACTTAAGCGGAAATAACTTGGTGGCAAGGAATGTTACAAGGATCCCAATTTACATCGTGTCAAAAGAATGTTTCCTTTGGTAAAATTTTAAAAAGGAAATTCAAAGTCATGAAAATTGAATTTATATGCAAAATGTGTATAAACTTAAAAGTTTAGGTTATAAAAGCTACCCTGGATTGATTCAGAAAATTCATATTTTAGCATGAAATAAGAAACTTTACAGAAATCTGATGTCAATAACTTTGTTGTTCACTTCCTTCTGACTTATTAGTTCAGGAAAAGGTGTTGAAGTCATGTCACTACCTTGAAATATTTCTAGTTCCAGATCTAAAGTGCCATGGCTTTTTTTTTTAAAGTAAGCAACTCAAAAGAAAATGTTATTTATTTGTATTAGGAAACACCTGAGCTTATTTACAAATATAGGATTTAATTTTCTTTTTCCCTTTTTATATTTCTATTGATATTAGGAATTTTATTCTAAGGTTAGTTTACCAAAAAAAATATTTTTTTCTCAAATATAAGCAATAGAAATATTGGCAGAATAAACTGATTAAAAGATTCTTTAACAAGTTAAGTGGTAATTTTCTGATAAAACTCTTCAAATCATGCATGAGCAATCGTACTTTAGGGTGAATAATATGTTTATGAGTTTTCCCTATAGGGGATTTTTATTATTTAGCTTCTTTAATTTCTCCTTCTACATAAACTTTACTTCAGGATTAAAACCTTAATAAAGCATATCAGTGATTATTGAAAACAAGACCTTCTTCTCAAAATATCATATAGCTTATGTAGAGAAATATTCTAAACTCAGTAGTGTTTTAGATATGAGTAACTTTGTCCCACAAAGTCATTTAAATGCTTATTTTTTTAAATGTAAAAGTAAAACCAGAAATAGGGATCCCAAGTTTTTGCAAATTACACATTCAGGGATGTGCAGGACTCTAATAGTTTCAGTTACAACTTAATTGAGGCAAGTACCATATTCTTTGTTTAGCAACTTTTCTGCACACAAAGAATTCAGCTTGCGATTTTGATTTTATGTAATGTTTCAAATTCAGAAAGAATGGTAAAATATTCTGACTGTATTTTTCTAGTAAAGTTTCTACTCTAGACTCAGATTCACATTATAGTATCTTTCCTCATTCCTACAAATCATTCTACTATTTATCATAGCAACTCTGTTCCATAAAGAAGAAGCATTCAACTGGAAGACTTTTATGAAGATTTAATTTCTATAAAGCCACACTTGCCTAACTTTGATTGATTTAAGGATACAGTGTAATTTTGAGTTATTTTGTTTTTTCCCTCTAATAATTATTTTCTGCTAAACTAGCACCAAAAAGCAGGAAGGCTAAAGAACTTCTGAAAAATCTAAACCCTTTTCCCCAATCCTCACCTCCCACACTTATAATCTATGCCTTATGTCTGTGTATGATACTCTTTGCACATTTTCATTTTAAAGAAACCCAACCACAAGAAAACTCTTTTCTAGCATTTGAAAAATCTTTGTGTTGCTGGACACTGGGAGGTTAAAAAGCACCCCATTTCCTGTGCTTTTATATATATATATTTTTTTTTTTTTTCTGGAAGATTCTAAGGTCTTGTAATTCTCCATTTTCAAAGAAAGGGATTATTTCTGTGGCCACAAAGTGATTCTTTTCTTTTTTCCTTTCTGTTATCTGGAGGAATTTTTAGCCTGATTCCTGTTACTGCCCAATGAAAGTGACTTTTTCTAGATGTGTGGTCTATTGATCAAATTGACAAAGATGTTGTTCCTGGAAGATCTAAAACATTTTTTTTTACCACAGAGGGTTTAGAAAGAATTTCCAGCCATTCACGGTAACTTCCTAAACAATTAACTGATGACCCATTGTATGAGATACAGATACTAGTTTCTTTACATCTAGCATGCACCTACTTGGCTTATGCTACCCATGTTAAATGTCTGTCTGTCTATAATGGTCTATATAAATTACTGTATGAAATATTAAAGGGTTTATATGTACTGATGTACGCATAGCAAATATTCACTACTTTTTCTGTAAATCTGCAAAGCAAAATATGATTGAGAACAAGAAAAATGGCGTGTGGATATAAGGAGATTAAAAAGGTGAATGACTTCCCTTTGCGGTCTCTTTTTCCTTACTCTTGCTATTACAATGGAGTATTGATATTGCATATGGGAAGTCAATTTTATATCCTTTATTGTAGTCAACTGTATGAGTTAGGCAACTGGAATATGAGTGAGAAGATAATCTCATTTTTTTTGTTGATTTAAGATTTTCCCTGGTTGCTGATTACACCCTAACAAGTGATAACACTCTTAGGAAGATCAGGTCACACATAGGAAGTCCTCCAGATATATACCGTAGATTCTTGGGCCTTTTCTTGGGAAAATGAGAACCAATATAGCTGGGATACATGATTGCTACATTTGGGGTTGCTGTGAACTAGGTAACATTGCTCTGGATCTACTGTGAAGATGCAAACCAGGACTCACTCTCAAACCAGGATTTGCCCCAAACTAAACTGCTCATTTTCATATTCACTTTTCATAGTTTACTCATTATTGTCATCGGTGATTTTATATCATCTATTATAGTTTTCTTGTTAGATTTGTAAGCAAAAACCCAAAGCAAGCCTTTTGTATATGTATAAAGCAAAGCACCAAAATTGCATTCACTTTAGCAACCTCGCTGCCCACCCTTACCAGGTTTTCTCAGTATCCAGCAGAATGACGGTCTCATTGAAGCCATGGATAAGCAATTAGGGGAGGAGGTTTGGGCTGGCATTTGGTTATCTTCCTAGCCTGCACCTCCCAGTCTGCACCACAAGGGCTCAGAGACATTTAAATGGCTCCCTCAGGCGGCTCATGGGAAGGTCTCTCTCTGGGCGAGTTTCCAGCTCTGCTGCTTTACTCTGTGACACGCTTTTGGCTAATTTGAAAACATCTGCTAGAGTAACTTCCCTTTTAATTGTACTACTGGAGAACATTTATGAGTATATGATAGGAGGACTGGCATTAACCCTCACTCTAACCTCATAACTATACACACTTTCCCCGAGATCCTTTTTTTCCTTTGTTTCAATTTCAATGAAAACTCAGTGTGAAGTCTATTTCCGGGCTAGAAAATTTCCTTACTAGATATCACTGAGATTTCTTTACTAAACACTTGCTGCAGTTTCAGAGGAAAATGGCATTTTGATCTTGTCCCAGACATTGCAAACAACTATTCTTTGATATGATTCAGCATACTACTCTAGCAAAAAGGCAAGGCACAGTTACTCCCTTTGAAGCTCTTTTCCCAGCCATGAACCAGGAGGTAAGTAACTTTTTCATTCCTTCAAAGAGAGATGAGCTTACCCATTGAGAACTGGAAAGCAGCAACAGGGAAACCTTGAAGCAGAAACACATTTAGAAGTTGATTGTGCGAACACTCGCCCAGGCAATTCTGACGACACTCACTTGATACTATAGCTTCCATGAAGCAGGATAATGTGTCTTTACCTGGAACACTGTTTCTTACATTTCCTCTTTCCTGAAGCTCAGATGAGAAGTTATTTAATCAGTGAAGCTCTTTAAGTGACTGCAGTTTTGGTGCTTTGCCTTAGACATTTTTTTCATGGTCCTTTTACAGTCAATAATCATGTGTTGACTTTTGGGACTGTGGCTGTAACTGTCCTGCCCACAGAACTGTGCATTCCATGAGATCAAGAACTAAATGGAGCATATTCACCAATGCCTAGCACAGCATCTGGCACTTAATATATGTTCTTAGTAAATATTGGTAGAGTGAATGGATAAACAAATGACTGAACACAGATTTTTATTCCAAATGTGTAAGGAACGTAACTTTGAGGGTAGTAATACATGGCTTTTCATGGACCTCCTAGCATTCTCTTACTCCTCATTCTTTTTTAAGTTTGATAATGCCTGGCAAACACAGGGCTGATTCCACACTGATCAACATGTGATAGTTTAGGTTGTGCTACATTTCCTGACTAGGAACCTGTGGTTCCTAGGCTGGTGGACAGAGGTAGTTTTTAAATTAAAAAAAAGAATGAAAAAATCCTGTCCCATTTTTCTCTTCCTTCTTACTAAAAAAACCAAAAAGTAAACATCAATAGCATACTGCACCCCTCCCCCCACTTGTCTGTATTTTTAATTTATTACCACCTTTCAAGGCTTAACACAATCTCTTTTCCTGCCCATCACTCCATAGAATTGAGTTCTCTTTTCTGTGCCATCTATGAATCAGATACATATTTTAACCTTGGTTTTGTATTTCACTTTCTGGTTTTGCATAGGAAATATTTAGTAAGGATTTGTTACAGCATGACACTGTGTGCTCAGATGTTTGGCACCAGTAACACTCAACAAGGAATGAAAATGTTGTAGAATACTTCCTAAAGAGGAAGATGTTAGTGTGGACTTCCTTTGAATGGGGAAGAGTGAAGTGGGAAGAACGGAAGACTTTTCAGATACTGCAAAATATTTGTAAAGGCATGGAGGTGCAAACCAACTCAACAGATTCCTGGTTCAGGGAGTTTGTTCTCTCTTGATCTCCACTAGTACAGTATATTTAGACCTCGAAATGAATTTGATTGAGAAGAATGGAGACTCACGGTAGAGCGTGTTAATGACTATTCAGGAATATTTAGAGTTGATAGGAACATGGAGGATTTTGAATAGACAGTGACATGAAGAAGCGGCCTTTTAGACTGATAGAAATAAATCAGTCTGCTACCAGATTGGACCAGAATGAAGCATTAGGAGACTTGCACTAACTGAGGCACAAATTTTGGGCCCCAGTTTTGGGAAATAGGCATGGGAGGAAAGACGATTTTCTTTTGAAGTATTTTGAAATGTTTTCCCAAGTGATATTTGACTCTCTTTTACTCTGTATCACTATTATCAGTTCTTAATTATCAAAAAAAGCATTTTGAACTATTTCAGTAACACCAAAACCTTAATAAACACTTATCTATGCACCCGCCCACCCAGAATATGAGATAAGTCATTGCATACACTGTCTATGCTTCCAGAAGACTCTCTCCAAGCATATCTCCTTGAGTCTTACACTGTTTACTGAATTTTATCTTTCCCCATGCATTCCCTTATACTTTACTATGTATTTTGTGTACTTTAGGACTATAGCCTGGTTTTCCTGTTTTTAAGCTATAAATAGTAATGTACCCTCTGGCATCTTCATTTTAAGTAGTATTTTGTAGATATATGTAGATCCTGTATTTTCATTTTTAATGCTGTATGCTATTCCATTGTATATCATGATTAATGTATCAGTCCTCTTTTGTGGACATTCAGGTTATTTTCCAGCAAGGCTAATATAAACATTCATGGACACAACTACTTGTGCTAACAAGGGAAACTTTCCTTAGGGTATCTCCTTAGGAATGGAAATGTAGGAGGGTGGGGCTTAGCAGATAATGCCAAAGTACTTATATTCCCATCAGCTCTCTATAAGCACTCCTTGTATTCTGTATCCTAAGAGATATGTTTTTTATTTCACCTTTCACAAGGAAGTGATAACTCCTTATATAATAGTTTTAAAGTGTTGTCCTCTAACTGACTGTTCCTAATGGTGGTCCATTTATATCTTCTCTTGATTAACATTCAGATGTCTATGGAATGCTTCTTCCTACATACCCACTGTCCCACTATTTTAGAAAAGCAAAACTCATGGATTTGTAAGTTATTTATATAGTCTGAATATGAGTTTATTCTGTATTTGTGTTTCAGTGACCTTTTCCCAACTGGCAGCTTACTTTCCTTTTTATCATGTTTCTGGGTGAAAAAACTTTTTAAAATTTAAAGTAGATACTTTTTTTATTCTCTTTATTGTATCGATATCTTGTTTAAGAAATCTTGTCCAGTTTTCTGGTGATAAGGTATTATCCTTTTGTATCTTGTAAACTATTAAAGTTTTATCGTCATGTTTAGATCTCAAGAACTATCAGTGGTTATTCCATATAGCTTTAATTACATTCCAAATCTGGGCAAAAACATATAACTTCTCTTGGTCTTAATTTCTTCCTCATTTTTTAGAGTGAGGAGTAGGTGTACTGTATAAATTCTGCTGCTACCACTGCTTAACTTTAAAACTTCATTATTTTATGCCTGGAATCACAGAAGTCTCTTAATAGAACTTCTTGCCTGAAGGGTCTCCTTCTTCTGATTAAACTTGCATCTAGATTGACTTTTCTAAAGAACTGTCAAAAGTCATTGTGAGTCCTGAAACTGTCCTTGAGACTGTGAGTGTACCTAGTCACTTTAGTTTCTCTCCTGTGTCCCCCAAATCTGAGCTCATTCCTTTACTGTGGTTGTCCCCAGACCTGGGTACAGGCGAGCACAGCTGGCTCCCAGCTTGCTTAGCCCCATTTCTTATTAGTCCCTTACTTCAAACCTCTCTCTATCCTGATTACTCCTGCTTGCAGGACTGTGCTATTCTGGCCATTCTTTCCTCTTTCGTAGTTCTTCTCTCTTCATGTATTTAAATTCTGTTGACTTGACAGTTGCTAACAGTAGCTTCTCCTAAGGCTAGGACAAGGGGAATCAGGGATTTGCTTTTCCTTCCATGTCCTCTAAACAGTTTGATTTTTTTACCTCCAGCTTGGATTTTTTTGTGTGTGACAGTTTACTGCCTCTTCATTCCTGCAAAGCACAGTCAAATCTCACCTCTCAAATCAAGTCTTTTATGACTACTTTAGCCAGGCTAAACTCTCCTCTGAATTCCAGTTTATTTTTCTAAATCATTTCCATTATGGTTTACATTTTAAACATTTTATGTGAATCCTTCTAGATTTTAAGTTCTTTTAAGTGATGAATTGACTTTTGTACTTTTGCATCTCCACTAGGCTAAAGCGCACAGGCCAGCAGAGTAGGTTTTCAATGCACTGCAACTGCTTTCTTGATGATTAGTTATTATAGAGAGCCTGGGATGGTGGTGATTTATAGTGGGAAGACATTGGGCATAATGGCACTACTGCAACGGACAAGGTGTCAGGTAGGCAGCTGAGACACCTGTAGTGAGATCAATTGAGCTCTATTTTGGTTGCATTGATTTTTCATATGATAGTGAACATATCCTATCAGCAACTCGGAGAACACGAAACGTGAGTTTCCTGAAATGATAAGAATTGAAGTGTTGATTAGGGAGTTACCTGCTAGAAAGGGATCAGTAGATTCATGATCTAGCAACTACTTCTTTATTCCAGACAGGAATTTTACCCCATGCTTCTCGCCATCTGATTCTCCTATCCTTCATCTAAATTGGCTAGATGGAGGACTCTGGGCAAACAAATTAATATTTCTGAGCCCAGTATTGTCATCTGAAAAATGTGGAAATTTGATTGACATATCAGAGGTTTGAAAGGATTAAATGAGCCAACCTATATAAAGTATATGATTGAATGGTGGGCTCATGGTGGGCAATTAATAAATGCTATTATTAGTAATGAAGTCTATCTGTGTATATGTACCACATCTTCTTGATCCAGTCATTTATTTTTGGACATCTGGGTTGCTTCCATACCTTTGCTATTGTGAACAGTGCCGCAATGAACATACGGGTGCATGTATCCTTTTGGATTAGTGTTTTTGTGTCCTTTGGGTAGATTCCCAAAAGTGGTATTGCTGGGTCGTATGGAAGCTCCATGTTGAGCAGTCTGAGGAATCACCATACAGCTTTCCATAGTGGTTGGACCAGTTCACATTCCCACCAGCAGTGTAGAAAAGTTCCTTTTTCTCCACATCCTTTCCAGCATTTGTTGTTGCCTATATTTTTAATGTGTGCCATCCTCACAGGTGTGAGGTGGTATCTCATAGTGGCTTTGACTTGCATTTCCTTGATTACAAGTGATGTTGAGCATTTTTTCATGTATCTGTTGGCCATTTGTTTTTCTTCTTTGGAGAAGTGTCTTTTTAGCTCTTCTGCCCATTTTTTGACTGGATTGCTAGCCTTGTTTTTGTTGAGTTGTGTGAGTTCCTTGTAAATATTTGTTACCAGTACTTTATCGGATGTATTGTGTGCAAAGATCTTTTCCCAGTTGGTAGGGTGTCTGTTTTGGTTAATGTCTCTTTTGCTGTACAGAAGCTTTTTATTTTGATGTAATCCCACCTGTTTATCTTGTCCTTCACTTCCTTTGCTTTGGGGGATGTGTTGTTAAAGATTTTGCTGAGATGTGTATCGTGTAGAGTTTTGCCTATATTTTCTTCTATAAATTTTATGGTTTCAGGTCTTACGTCTAGGTACATATACGCAATGGAATACTATTCAGCATTCAAAGAAGATAAACACATGCAATTTGCAACGACATGGATGGAATTAGGGGGGATCATACTCAGCGAAACAAGCCAGAAAGAAAGAGAAAAATATCGAATGGTTTCACTTATAACAGGACTATAGGGAAACCAAATAGGAGAGAGACACTTGGGGGGGTGGGGGGAGGGGGAGGATAAGGGCACAAAATGGAGTAGAAAAGAACACAAGGGACCACAGAGATGTATCACGGGTGAATTGGTGGTGGGTTACCCAAGGGGAATACAAAATGTAAAAGATATAAATAACAATAAAAATATATATATATTAAAAAAATAAATGAATTAAATTGCATAAAATAATTTAAAAAATAATAAGGCCTATCTGTAGTAACTAATCAGTCAACCATCTTTTTATATCAAAGTAGCTCCAGGTAAAGAATTTAAAATTTACTTGTCTAGTTATGAAATATTTTTCTTCTCCTATTGAAAATTTCTAGATCTTATATTTCATGTTTTTTTTTATTATCTGATGACAGTGACAGTAATTCACTGAACAAGTTCACTAATAACTCATGGTTATTGAACACCCTGGTCTTTTTTGCAGGACACAACTTTTAGTATTTATTGCTTGGAGAATCTATGTGCTCCATCTATAGGAAAATAATTCCCTACAGTCCAGTCATCTCTGACATAGTACCATGTGCTGTGAAGAGATTATAAAAGAAATCAAGTCATGTCTTTGTCTGCAAGCAAGATCTAATTGTGAAACAATTTGTACGCCTAAAGTAATATTGAAAATGTAAATTGCAGTTAATCTGGTCAGAACACATATTTATTAATTCATGGTGAGACAGGCAAAATATAAAGAGACTAACCAGAAAGAGGCAGTTATGCTTGATCCTTACTGATGAGCGTCTCTTTTTTTAATTTTAATGAAATATCATTGTTTTACATCCTTCTTAATATTTTGGTAGTATAGGATTTCTCCCTTCAGGTGTGGTTACTGTGGCTTTCCAACCACCAGAACACCGTCAGTCCTCCACATTGGACTTTTATATCATCACCTACCATTCAGCTCCTCCTTCTTTCTCTCCTCTAACCCTCCCCTACTTGATGCCTCAGATCTATGGTCAGCTTTGAGTGCTGGTTTAAATGTTGGTCTTTGTCTGACCCTCTGTTTGGTTTCTCTGTATTCCATAAGTAAGTGAGATCATCCGGTATTTAACTTTCCTCTTGGCTTACTCTATTAGTATGAGCCCTTTACGTTTGATCCATGTTGCTGCAAATGTCATGAGTTTATATTTTTTTGGTTGTTGTGTAGTAGTCCATTGTATATATACCACATCTTGATCTTGCCTATTTGGGAGCACTTAGATTGTCTCCATATCTTGGCTATTGTAAGTAGTGCTGCAACAAACAGAGTTACAGGTTTCCTTTCAAATTATTGTTTCTCTGTTCTTTGCTTAGTTTCCTAGAGGTAGATTTAGCGAATGATATGGTAGATCCATTTTTAGTATTGTGAGCAATCTCTACACTATTTTCCATAGGGACTGGGCCAGTCTACATTCCCAATAACACTGTAAGAGTGTTCCTTTTTCTCCACACCCTTGCTACACTTGTTGTTCTTGAGCCATTCTCATTGGTGTGAGGTGGTATTTCATTGTGGTTTTGATTTGCATTTCCTTAATGATAAATGATAATGAACATTTTTTTCATGTGGCTGTTGGCCATCTGTTTGTCTTCTTTGGAGAGGGCCTATTTAGCTCTTCTGATATTTTATGAGTAGGTTATTTGTATTTGTTTTCTTTCTGGTTCAGTTATATGAGGTCTTAGTAGACCTTCAGCTGCACTGGTCAACAGTGAGATCGTTACTGACTTAAAAAGGCCCTAATCTGTAGTATCTTGGTGTGCTGAACATGAGTATAACCCTGAATGTTTTTTTATTAGTTCTCATTTTGTAGATATTTCATTCTATATGTTTCACTGTGTAAATGTATCCAGTAGGACTGCAACAACATCCTAAATCAGCCTAGAATGATGTAATACTGCATCACATTGCATAATACCATCATGCACGCATCATCCGGAGTTGATTACATCATTTTCTGATGCAGTGCAATACTACTGCCACGCGGCTGCTGAAGTAAGGTGATGTCAGCAGTACACTATGTAAAGCCCTGTCGGAAAGGTTGAGCATTGAAAATATTTCAGACTTTGTGTGAGACAGTTTAATCTACTGTTACATAGAACTGCTATTATTTTATTCATTTAGGCACAATACAGAACAGTAATGCCTTGAAAGTGTGTTAATAGCATGGACAATTTTTGCTCTCTCTGTGGGGAAGTGACATTTGCCAACGAGAAGAAAAGGATCACTTCTCAAGTGAAGGAGGTTTATCATCTCTACTTGAGATGCAAGGTTGGTGACCAATACAAGCCTTGGGCCCCGCATATGTGCTGTGCTACATGTACAACACAGCTTTCATAGTGGATAAATGGCAAAAGACCATCAATGCTGTTTGTAGTCTGCATGGTGTGGAGAGAGCCAAGCAACCACATAAAAGACTGTTACTTCTGCTTGGTTCCTCCTCTTTCGGTGGAATAATGAAGCAAAAGAAGTCGAGAATAGTCTACCCAAACATTCTGTCTGCATTGAGACCAGTTCCACATGGTGAGATACTTCCTATTCCAGCACCTCCAGCAGAATATTCTCTTGATTCATCTGATGACAAGGCTGTTCTTCCCCTGTTCCATCAGCATGCAGTGATCCAGATTTTCGCTGTGGTGCATCATCAACCCCACGCAGACTAACACAGGGAGAACTAAATGACCTGGTTCATGATTTGGACTTATCCAAGAACAAGGCAGAATTGCTGGGATCAAGATTCCAACAATGGAATCTTCTAGAAGAAAATGTCACAATTAACTTTATGCCGAAAGCGCCACCAGCACGTGGAGCCTTTCTTCAGAAAGGAAAGTACTCTGATATTCTGTTCTGATATTGAGGGCCTCAGGAATGCCTTAGAAATCACTCATCACCCTCAAGAATGGAGACTATTTCTAGACTCTTCGAAACTGAGTCTTAAGGCTGTGCTTTTGCACAATGGAAACAGTCTTCCATCTATTCTATTCCTGAACAGCTGTATAAGAGACAAGTGAAGAAATCTAAGAAGTAGTCTATGACTTAATTTTTCACAGGTATTAACTGTAGGCCTATTACTATTGGCATTTCGTCATGTAAACATCCATTTATTGCAGGTCACAAAAAAAAAAAAACCCACAAAAAAAAAAAAATAGAGCCAAAATTAGAATTAGACTGCCATATTTGTTTTGAGCACATACAAATTGATAGGAAATGACTAACTTTATTTCTGTAACATGACTTTTGTAAAAATTTGTTGACCAGTGTTATCTGTCCCTTGTTGATGTATGATGTGCAAATATTTCTCCTATTTAGTAGGGTGACTCTTTATTTTGGATGCTGGTTCTTTCACTGTACAGAAGATTTTTAATTTGATGTAGTCCCATTTGTTTATGTTCTTTATCCCTTTGTTACTTGGAATGAATCCAGAAAGATATTACTAAAGTTAATATTATGGTGTCTTTTGCCTATGTCTTCTCCTATATATTTTAGTTTTTATGGCCAAATCTTTTATCCATCTTTTTTTTTTTTGTAAAGATTTATTTATTTATACATGCAAGCTGGGGTACAGGCCAGAGGTGCAGGGCGGCGAGAGGGTTCACCAGAGGCAGAGTGGGGAGCAGAACAGGCAGATCAGAAATACACTGCTGAGGGGAGCAGTGGGCGAGGCAGGAGAGGTCTGCTGCACCATGTGGGATTCGTGGTCGGGAGTCTGGGTGTTGAACCTGCGTCGCGTGCTGCTGACAGCTCCACAGGGCAGCGCTCAACTGCTGCGCCACCAGGGTGGCCCGTTTTATCCATCTTGAGTTGGTTTCATGTATGGTGGAAGATCAAGTCTAGTTTCTATTGTATTTGGCAGTCCAGTTACCCTAATACCATTTATTGAAGAGACTTTCTTATTTCCAGTGTATATTCTATTGTATTTTGTCATAGATTAGTTGTCCATACATGTGTGATTTTATTTATGGTCTCTCAGTTCTATCCCACTGGTCTGTGTGTTTTTTCCAGAATCGTGCTGTTTGAATTAGTATGACTTTATAGTATAGTTTGAAGTTTGAAAGTGTAATACTACCATTTCCCCCCTCTTTGTCAGGAGAGCTTTGTCTATTCAGAATCTTTTGTGGTTCCATATGATTTTCACTAATATTTTTTCCATTTCTTTGAAGAATGCCATAGAAATTTTTATTGGGATTGCATTGATTCTGTAGATTGCTTTGGGGTAGGATGGCTATTTTGATAATGTTGATTCTTCCAAGCCAAGAGCAATGAGTGGCTTTCCATTTATTTGTGTCTTCCTCTGTTTCTTTTAGCAGTGTTTTATAGTTTTTTTTTTGGGGGGGGTATAGGTGGTCCTTTACCTCTTTTGTTAGGTTGATTTCCAAGTATTTATAGTATTTTGTGGGAAAATTTAATTTTCTTCCTCTTCAGGCTGATGCTTTGCATACAGGAAGGCAGTTGATTTTTGTATACTGATTTTGTAAATGCCACTTTACTGACCTGGTTTATTGTTTTAATTAGTTTTTATGTTGATATTTTAGAATTGTGTCTCTATCGTGTCATGTTATCTGCAAATTATGATAACTTTACTTCTATTTTCCCAATTTTGTTTCCTTTTATTTCTTTCTCTTGCCAAATTGCTCTAGCTAGGACTTCCAAAATTATGTTAAATAAAATGGAGAAAGTAGACATCCTGTCTTGTACTGGATCTTAGTGGAAAAGCATTCAATATTTCACCATTAAGAATGATGTTAGCTGTAGTTTTGTTACCTTTGACTTTTATTATGTTGAAATATGTTGCAATATCTGCATGGTTGGGTTCTAAGATTTCTCTTCTTTCTGTGGTATATTATTCCCTGGGAGACTTGCTTGACCATTTATATTTTTTCTTTCTTCCCTTTGTTTGCTCTTGAATTTGCTCTACTTTAGTTGGGGCTTCTGTTAGTTGTGGGTCTTCTCCCACTATTCTGGGCATTTATCACCTAGTAAATGGATACAGTAGCTGTGGCCTTCCTGGGAAGAGATTTGGGCCAGTGGTGGGTTTGTGGGGGTTGCTGGGATTGCCTGGTCAGTGGATGGGACCTCTGTAGCTTGTGTATGTGCAGATCTTGGTGAGTCACAGGTGATGAGCATCTCTTGACAGTCAGTAAGCCTGGAGACAGTTGTGTACTGGCAGGTGGGCACACGTATTTCCTTCTTGCTTCTACTTTCTCTGTTCTGTGAGCCTTAGCTTCTGTCTCTAAGTCAGGAATCAGCACTAAGCTCGTAGTTTCTGATGGGCTAAGCAGTTGAAAACCAACACAAAACAATGAGAATTTTACTGATTTGTCAGGTAGGAAAATTCAATTTTTTTTTTTTTTATGAAGGGGACAATTTCTGGGCAGCTATATCTTGATTATTTGGGTTTAATCTGTTAATAGTAACACATATTTTATAGTTTTGTGATTTAGATTTAAACCCCATAGAACAAAATACAATTTTTATAATGTATTTTTCTCTTTCACTTATTTACTTTCTAATTATATGTTTTCTTTTTAGTATTTTATGAACTTCAGGTGCATCACTGGAAAGTCAACATGTATTTATGCTATACGAAGTTCACTGCTAGAAGTCCTATTTGAATGAAACAAGAGAAGTCCACTATAGTTCAGTTGTCCGATTGTGTGCTGTATCTACAAAAGGATGTGTAGATTGTAAATGATATGTCAGGAAGTGAGGAATTATAGGCAGAAATGTATTCTTTTGTACTTCAGTCACTTTTGTCAGGTTTTCTCCCCCTGTGCATTTCAGATCTTGAAGATGCCCACTATTTGATAGTGGGAATTAGCAATTCACGCATTCATTCAGCAGTAACTATTGCGTAGCTAGTATATGCATGGCACTATTCAAGGTGCTTTGAATTCAGTCCTGAAGAACAACAAAGACGAAAGTTAAAGGCATTTCCTTATGGAGTTCAGGTGGGAGGAAAGAGATAACAAATAGTAAACATAGTATGTATTTTAGAATGTTAGAAAAGCAATAGTATTTTGCTTGATAGGTTTTTGGTATCTAAGGAAATTAACTCTTTTTTTTTTGATAGGTTTCTGGTATCTAAGGAAATTAACTCTTTTTAGATATTCCAGCCTTCACTAGAAATGTTCTAGTGGGGCCTCCCTGGTGGCGCAGTGGTTAGGCGCTGCGCTGTGGAGCTGTTGGCAGCGGTGACGCAAGTTCGACATCAGGCTGGGGAGATTCCCACATGGCGCCGCAGACCTCTCCTGCCTTGCCCGCTGCTCCCCTCAGCAGTGTGTTACCGTCCATCTGCCTGTTCTGCTCCCCACTCTGTCTCTGGTAAACCCGCTCGCCTCCCTATGCCCCTGGTCTGTACCCCAGCTTGTATGCATAAATAAATAATTTTTTTAAAAAAAGAAATGTTCTAGCTTTGGGATTTGACAATGCTCTAGGAGGTGCGGGATTACTTTTACTGCTGTTTCATTCTTTTATCCTTTCTTCTCTAACAGCAATCTACATGCTTCTCAGTTATAGTATCTACTATATTGTATTTTAGCAACTTGTGTTTTTTAAACTGTGAACATAGGGGATGTTTCCTACAAACTTATACCTCTGTAATAATAATGCTATTAATAATAATATTGATTACTAAATGCTTATTTTGTACTAAATACATTATTTCCAGGCCTGATATTAAATTTTACAGAATGTATTCTGAGACAACAGAAGAGCATGGATATAACTGATAGGTGAGCAAAGTCCGTTAACAGTAGGCTCCATATTCCCCTGGTACCTAACCAACTGCCTGGCATTTGATTGCATCCAAGAAATGTAGAGGGAAATGGAAATCAAATAAACTACCATATTACAAAACTGCCAACTCAAAGAAATGCAACTCCACTTGCCTACGAGAGATGCACTCCTCTTATTTCAAATTGTTTCACTTCACAATCTACCTGCCTATTTGGAAATTCATGAAGTGAATGTTCCTTATTTTTCTTAAATTCCTTCTTACTGTTTCCATGTGTCTCATATTTGACTCCATATTTGACTTCTATTTAATAATAGAAGTAGAATTACTTCTCTTAAAATCACAATCCTCTAGTTTCAAGTGAAGCCACTCTTTTCTGTAATTGCTGTTGTATTATGGAATCTCCGTGAATGCTATTGTTGAGTTTTACCTTGATTTTTACTAGTGTCTACTTCTGTGGGTTCTTTGAGGATGCAAGGCACTAAGAACCAAGTGCGTGACTAGATTGTGTTTGGCTTCCCTCCTGCTTTATACCTGCCTCATCCCACTTGTAAGAGGAATGTTGTGTGACAGAGGTGAGTCTCTGTGGAACCTGCTGGGGGTGTGACCATCTGCTTGCTCTGAAGAAAATCAGTTACTTCTTTCCAGGAAAGGATCAGTTGGCTGCAAGAGAAACCTCAGTTATTTGCTTCCTATTGAGTAATCCATTTGAAAAGACAAATGAATACATCCTTCAAAGTAAAGCAACACAAACACAGGTGAAGTTGCAGTAAGAACACTATTTAGAGAACAAAGTTAACAAACCCAACATAACTTTTACAAGAGCGAGATAAGGACTTTAATGACAAGGGGAAAAAAGATGTTAGATTATCCTCCTAAGCTATCCCTGAAAGAAACTGCTCATTGCATTTAGAATTTTTTGTAATTCAGCCTGATGGAATTAAAAACTTGTGTCTAATTAAATAATCATTGGTAAATCAACATTTGTTATATCCTTAACTCACAAGCAAAGGAACTTGGTTGGCTTGCAAATACTGAAATGTTAGTTTTCTCTTGACTTTAATTTTGAAGGAAAAGGAGTGTTGAATATATAAGCATCCCCACTTCTGATAAATAAATATTGGCACAAGATGTTTGGCTCATGTAAATTAGCAGAAGCAGAAATGAAGACGGATGCATATAAAACTGATAAAAGAGTGAGTGCTTTTTATAAAGTTCTTTTGTGTAATAACACAAACGCATTTTTATAAGAAGTGTCTTAAAAATTTCAGTGTTTCTACTTGGATTATTTCTAATGCTTTTGTCTTGTTTTGAATTGTTTTAAATTCCCTATGCAAAATGAATTTGAATATTTAACTGACTTAGTGAGCTAGTTCTAGCCAGGTAGTAGAAAAGGCAAGAAACATGTGGCTGAAGGCTTGACAACTTTTCAATCTGCAAGTGAATTCAAATTTAGCAATGCAATTTGTTTGTGTTAGGCATGTGCTGAAAATGTATTTGTATATACATGTATGAAATGTACATAAATAAGAATGTTTTTTAGAAATTCTGTTATTGAAATTTATTAGTTCACATCACACAGTCATGTTTCGGTATAAGAATGTAAGGATAACTGATATTTTTCTAAGATGTTTTTCTTTTATCTGTCTGGACTTTTGCCTCCATTATATATCCAACTTCTTTTTACATGACTTTTTTTTCCCCCTTAATGACACTCTTGAGTACCATTTGTGAAGTAGCTCAGTCTGTTCCCATTATTCTCTTTCTCAGCTTCCTGCTTATCAAAGAGCTTCCTAATAAATATTTGCTAAATATTGGTTCTTAATAAATACTTGCCCAAAGAATGAACATGAGATAACAAAGTTCTTAATTTAAAATTCTTGCTTTTAACAACAAGGCATATTTGAACCATATTTATTTCACATATTTATCAGGTGGAGAGAAATTGGTAAACAAAACTGAGATCATAAGTTATTACTAGCTGATCAATTATTTAGTAGTTCTGAAAAAT
This sequence comes from Scalopus aquaticus, assembly GCA_004024925.1. Lineage (NCBI taxonomy): Eukaryota > Metazoa > Chordata > Mammalia > Eulipotyphla > Talpidae > Scalopus > Scalopus aquaticus. The sequence continues at coordinate 24,620 of PVIJ01007746.1, forward strand.
GCAAAAAGGTCAAAGACATTATCCCTACATTAAGCACCTAATTTGGCTAGTATGTTGCAAGGAACTTGATTATTTTTTCTATCTCTAAAGTTGCATTAAAAATCTTTGTTAATCTTTTAATTAGTGGATAGTTCTCATAAAATTTCATAAATGAAGTAGCCCATCTGTTCCAAGAGAATGTCATTTCTCAGTAACTTCATTGGATTTTCCTCTTGGCTGGTCTATCATTATTTTGGAGGAATTGTATGTCTTCTATGTACTGGCTGTATGGATAGAGAAAACCAAAGTCTTCTTTTCATTGTTTGAGATTTCTCTTGTTTCCTAAAGGTAAATTGAATCTTGTATGAAGGTATATAAATTCTTGATGATATTACTAAATAATGGTGTAAATAGAACTTTGATTGAGCAAGAGAGATAAGTGTTTTAGTTATATATAAATACTAGACTTATGAAGAATTTAAACCCATAGGTTTAAAAAAGATAGCATCCCCCCCCCGCCTTCAGCATAATGCCTTACTGAATCCATAAAAAGAACTAATTTGACCTCACACCTGTGAGAATACTCCATCTCAAAAAGATCAAAAATAAACTTTGATGAGGATGTAGAGAAAAAGGAACCCTCTTACACTGTTGATGGGATGGGAATGTAGACTAGTTCAGATCTATGGAAGCAGTACAGAGATTTCTCAAAATGTTAAAAATAGATCTGCCATGTGATCTAGAAATTCCACTCCTAGGTATCTATCCAAAGAATGGAGAAATATTGCATATTCTTTGCTCCTTTGTCAAAGATTAGTTGTCCTAAAATATGTGGATTTATTTCTGGATTTTCTACTCTATTCCATTGATCTGTGCATCTGTTTTTGTTTCAGTACCATGCTGTTTTAATTGTTATGGCTTTGTAGTATAGTTTGAAATCAGGGAGTGTAATCCCTCCAGTCTCCTTTTTAGTCAGGAGATCTTTAGCTATTCAAGGTTTTTTTGTGGTTCCATATGAATTTCATCACTGTTCTGTTTCTTTGAAGAACATCATTGAAATTTTTATCTGAATAGTACTGAATCTGTAAATTACTTTCAGTAGGATGACCATTTTGATAATGTTAATTCTTCCAATCCATGAGCAGGGGATATCTTTCCGTTTCTTTGTCTTCTATTTATTTTGACAATGTCTAATAGTTTTCTTTGTAGGTCCTTCATGTCTTTTGTTAGGTTTATTCTCAGGTATTTGATTTTTTTGGTTTCATTTATAAAAGGGATGATTTTCTTAATTTCTTCTTCTACAGATTGATTAATTGCATATAAGAAGGCTACTGATTTTTGTGTGTCGACTTTGTGTCTTGCTATTTTACTAAACTGATCTATAATTTTGATTAGCTTTTCTGTGGAGTTTTTAGGATTCTCTATGTATATTATCATATCGTCTGCAAATAGTGAAAGTTTTACTACTTCTTTCCCTATTTGGATTCCTTGTATGTCTTTCTCTTGTCTTATTGCTCTGGCTAGGACTTCCTGTATTATATTGAAATGCAGTGGTAAGAGTAGACATCGTTGCCTTGTTCCTGATCTTAGAGGAAAGGCTTTCAGCTTTTCACAGTTGAGAATAATATTGGCTGTGGGTTTGTCATATGTGGCTTTTATTATGTTAAGGTATGTTCCTTCTGTCCCAAGGATTTCAAGGGCCTTCATCATAAATGGATGTTGAACTTTGTTGAATGCTTTCACTTATCCAAAGAGGAAATGCAAATGCCCAAGAGATATATGAAAAAAATGTTCAACATCACTTATAACTAGGGAAATGCAAATCAAGACCACAATGAGATACCACCTTATACCAGTGAGAATGGCACACACTAAAAAAACTAGCAACAACAAATGTTGGCAAGGATGTGGAGAAAAAGGAATTCTCCTACACTGTTTGTGGGAATGCAAACTGGTCTATCCGTTATGGGAAGCTGTGTGGAGGTTCCTCAAACTACTAAAAATTGAGCTACTATATGACCCAGCAATTGCACTCCTAGGAATCTACCCAAAGGACACAAAAATATTAATTAAAAAAGATAACTGCACCCTTATGTTTACTACAGCACTATTTGCAACAGCTAAGATATGGAAACAACCCAAATGCTCAAAAATAGATGACTGGATCAAGAAAATATGGTACCCATATACAATGGAGTTTTGATTGTTATTCAGCAATCAAAAAAGATAAACACATGGCATTTGCAGCAACATGGATGGAGCTAGAAGGGGCCATGCTCAACGAAATAAGCCAGAAGGAAAAAGAAAAATATCAAATGGTTTCACTTACAGGAGGAATATAGGGGAACCAAATAATGGATCAGGAGGAAAAAAATAACAATAAATTAAAAGAAAACAAAACTAGCAGGTAACCATAAATCAGAGACATTCTTCTAGAGAGAGGGAGGAAAAGAGATCAAATTAGGGGACAGAAGAGCACAAGGGACTATGGTGATGGTTCACAGGTGAATTTTTGGTGGGAATTTTGTGGGGAATACACAATAATGTAAAAGATATAAATTAAAAATATTTTTTAAAGAATGTGGAAACACTAATATGAAGGGAAATAGCATTCCTGTATTCACTGTGATATCAGTAACAATAACCAGTATGGAAACAACCTAATTGCCCAAAGACAGTGAATTAGGAAGATGATATATATATATATATATATATATATATATATATATATATATATATATATATATATACATACACACATTCACATACATACACTGCATACAGATATACATGCATATATATGTACATACATGCATGCAATGGAATATTACTCAGCTATTAAGAAAGATAACATCTTACCATTTACAACAACTTGGATAGAACCAGAGGGGAATATACTGAGTGAAATAAGTAAGGAGAACGATAAATACTGGGTGGTGTCACTTACATGTAGAATATAGAAAAAACAAAGGGTCAGATAAAATCAAACAAATTACGAACCCGAGAAATATGACTATAGAATTGCGGCTTCAAGAGGGGAAAAGCAAAGGGAAAGGGCAAAATGGGGATAGGGCACAATGGACTATGGTAGAGTGCTTTCCATGTCTTGTTGGTGGGTGTAATGTGATAGCATACTTAAAAGTTGTGATCAAATACCTCTAAATCATATATGATGTTGTGAACCAATGTTACCTCAACAAAAATAATTAATTTGGCATATTTCAACTTTATAAGTGCTAATAATTCTCAACCTTGTCTAGACATTGGAATCATCTATCGATCTTAAGAAAAATATTAATCTCAGGTCCCATCTTAGACTGTGCAATGATCGTCTCTAAGGTTGTCTCAGGAATGAGCATTTACAGAGCTTCCCCAGTGATTCTGGGGCATGTCTAGGGAAGAGGAATCATGATGGATTAACGGTGGTCCTCAAAATATGGTCTCAGGGCCAACAGCATCATATCCTTTGGGAACTTGTCAGAAATGCAGATGCTGAGCCCCATTCAAACTTACTGAACCAGAAACTCTGCAGGTGGACTCCATAAATCAATGTTTTAGCAAGCTCTTCACCAGGTTATGATGCACCCTAAAATTTTAGAACCTTTGGATTTTAGGTTCCTACCACTAGTCAAACAGTCATACCTGGGAAGTGACTGTTTTCATAAAAGGAAAAAATATAAGAGATCATTGCATGGAACAAGAGACCATAATTAGTCTTCCTAACTCACCCATGTTTGTCTACTTTCCAGACCTCTTCCTGGGAACTTTCCACTCTTGTCTGCTTCTAGAAATGTTTTTCTGGGCTTCTGAAAATCATCTTGCATCTTTTTATCTTCTTTGCTGATTGTTTGGGCCACCTCTCCTGTAGTCCATTGGGTTTTAACTAGTCTAACTTACGACATTCCCATGTATATCTACTTGATTTTGAGCCCCTGAATCTTTCCTCAGTTCTTCATACATTCACAGCCTGTCCTCAATTTTCCTGGCTCCACCTTCTGTATCTGTGACCTGCTGCTCCCCTGGCTTTAGGCTCTATGAAATTCGATCTTCTCATATGTTGGGAGTGGAAAGTGAAAGAAAGAATTCAGAAATTAGGCAGCTTTCATTTCTCCAGAATTGCATTTTAGTAGAGTGATTTCATTATGGTGATTAAAGACTTATGAGTGTGTAGAACATCTGGAGCAATTGCATTCAAATATACTGAACTCTTTCCAAAGTTAAATTATGGATGCATCTAAATCATGGTTAATTTCACATCAGTGCCCTCCTTCCACTGTAACGGGATTGAGTGTTGATTGAATGATGTTGTCTCTTTTGTTGCCATTTTAACTTATTGACTTCAATTTTTCCCCTCTTCTACCTTGTGCAATGTCTACTGCTATTATAGGGTTATCTTCTCTGATTTCTAGTCCTCTTTTCGTTTTACCATAATGCATTTTCAGTTCTAATTTCATGCCAGTATTCTTATGTGACTAAATTTCTTGTTTTACATACATTATCCTTCTATTTGCTGGAGCCAGAAATCCGAGGCAATTTCTGAGGTAACCTTCACATGAGTGTGAAGTGAGGCAACTTTTTACTTCCTTGCATCCATTCATCAAAATTCGCCAACTAACACTCTACCTTTCTCTCCAATAAGCTTCTCTTCTACACTCCAGGAACCTGATAACTTTATCAGCTCTTTGTTTGCTAATGCAGCACTCTTCTTACTCTTTATTTTATGTTTCTTTTCACCATTTCCTTCCAACTGTCGTCTGAAGTTATATTAGATAAATCATTTTAAAATGTGTTCATTTAGTTAAGTTCCCGAATAAATAATGTGATGTGTAAACTCATCAAGACCTGTAAGATAAAGTATCAACATGCTACTGTAGCATTTAAGGTCTCTTATGAGCTAGGTAAGTGTAATTCTCTGTCTTTTAACTTTAATTCTCCCCTCTGTTGTAGTTTTATGCTTCAGGATGGCTTATTTCTCATTCTGTAGATAACACCAACTTTTATCATGTTTCCCTCTATTATTTGCCTTTGGTATTTTTTCTCTCCTTGGAATGACCATATTTCATTTTCCTCATGGAAGACTTCTCAAGGTATTTGAAGAAAGCATGAATATTTCACAGCTTCCCTTGGCAGGTTTACATATTACTCTTTTGAGTCCCTATAGTTTCTCATGAAGTACATATTGTAAAATTTTGGTTTCTCTATGTACTGGTTGAGAAGAATTTGCTCCTTGCAGGACCAACAAAAGAGACATTCATGCCCTAGAGAAGTTGAGAGGAAAGAGCACCAGAGGATAATATTGTTATAAATAGAAAGTATGTGGGTCTCGTGAGTGACCCCTGTGAGGATGGAAGCCCGGCAGCGTGAGAGTGGGTGAGTGAGATGCAGGCTACTTCTTGAATCTGAACAGATTTAAGAAGAGGGTTTGAGAAAATAGTTTCGAAAACAGAGTATAGCTCAAAAAAAAAAAAAAAATCAAGAGAAAGGAAAATTAATGTCTCGTTTTGTTTAATGTCCCTTTTGTTGCTTAACCAATCTTTTAAAAACTTAGTGATATAGGACAACCAGTTCATCATGCTCACAAATTCTGTGGGTCAGGGAATCAGACAGGCATAACATCTCTTCTGGAGAGATGTTTGAGATGAGCATCTGTGATACAGAGCAGCAGATGAAAATGCAGTGCAATTTAGTATTGGGACTTAATGCTTTTAAGGCAAGGAAGAGATTTAAATTTATTAAATAGAAAATAGGATGGAGAAGATATGATGAAGGAGATACATTTTGGTTTGGACTTTAAGGAGAGATCTCACAGCCAGGCTCAAATTTATAGACTGAGTGAATAAAGGAATAGGCTAAACATTTTCAGACAACTGTGAGCAATTTGTGTCAACTGGAACATAGGGCGTGACAAGATATGGCTCCTAGGGAAGTTTTAGTACATAAATTTAAGAGTTTGATTTTATTCATTATGCAGCAAAGAATTATTGATTTTTTTTATAGCAGAACTATATCTCTACATCCCAACAGATTTTGATGCTACCACATTGTGGAGATGACTGAAGAAGGAATAGATGAGATTTAAGTAGATGTGTATAGGGGTTTATTTCTCTAAATCTCTGTCAAGTAAGATGCTTTAAAGTCCTGGTGATGAGATTATGGACTAAAAGATCAAATAGATGAAATGTATCCTTGTTCTCCAACCTTCAGTAGTCTCTAGACTACAGAAGTAGTGTGTGACAGGAACATAAACTTTGTGAGGGCTGCTATATTTTCAGTGGTTAGGGCAGTGTCTCTTAGATTAAGATATTAGATTAACAAATGAATGAGTGTTTTCTGATGTGCTTTCATCAGTATATGTTCTATTTCCCTTTAACTTTTTTAAAGTCAAGGTATTCCTGGTGAAACTTAGTGGTTTTGATAACTGATTGCTATATGCTATTTGAACACTTTCTGGTAACAGTTAGCTATTAGGTTAAAAAATAGTCCCTAAAAGCAAACTTAAATTATATAGAATTACAATATACTGGAAAAGGAAGTGTTCCCAGAGTGCTTTAGTCTTTTCCTGGTACTAATACATGTATATAAAATGAAATTAGAAAAGTTAAATGACTTAGCCACAGTTCTTCAGCTAGTAAATGTTGAACCTGGATGGGGTATAGGTTTCTACTGTGCATGTCCAGGGATTATTTCAGTTATTTAATGTTGCATACCACTCTGATTTTAATGTTAAATCTTAGCTAGAACAATTTGAGAGAGAAAAAAGTCTCCATCTGGTTAAGTTCCCAGAGGGAGAAGCCACCTCATGTGGCTGCTGAAAAATTTAGGGTGGTAGAACTCAGGAAAGGAAAGGCAATTAACAGTGTGGTTTAGTTAAATAACTTAGTGTTTAAAAAGACACATGTGGATGCTTGTACATTAGATTAACTGCTTCTGAGCTTGTTATTGGAAATTGAATTTAGGCAAACTGGAGTTTATGTAATGTGAAGGCTCAGAGATTTATAGAATTACAAGGATCTTTTCCAGAAAAGACCTAAGGGATTGCTATGAAAGACCTGTATTTTCAGGCTGGAAAAAGATCCCGAGAGAGAGTCAGTAACATGTCCAAAGTCACAAAACTATTATTCTCTAAACCAGAACTCTCTTTGGTTTACAGTTCAGATGCAGATAATAGTTTTGCGTTTCAGGTATAAAAGCTACATCCTTGAAGGATATGTTCGGGTTTATGGCGATGCATTTGAAAATATTTAATTTTTTTATATCCATTTAGAATGTAAATTATGATTCAACAAATAACGTAGTCATGCCATCTCACTTTAGAGATTTCATTGTCAGGCATGAAAGGTCCCCAGCGTTCTCGGTGTCCTGTCTCCAGCCCCCTCTCATACACAGTGAACTACTCTCTGGAACTTTAATGGCATCCTTTCACTTTTTTTATTCTTTTCCCTTTGCTGCATTATTCCTAAACAGGTTTTTTTTTTTTTGTTTTATTTTCTTGCTTTTGAACGTCATAAAAGTGATAATAAAATAGTTGTGTTCTTCTGCAACTTCCTTTTTTCATTTAACAGTATGCTTTGAATAGCCAGCTCTCCTGATATACAGAGTCCATATGTTTTCATTGTTGTACAATTTTCAGTTTATGACTGTTCTACAATGTGTTCACCTGTTTTTCTTTTTGTGTGTGTATTTAGTTGGTTTGATGTTTTGTTTTTGCCATCCTGGCAGCCTCACACATTCTTATGCATAGCTCTGGATAAATCTGTGCAAGATGCTGGGTTGTGCAGTGTGCCGTGCCAGTTTTACAAGATAAATGTCCAGTTGTTTGGTAAAATGACTACACCAGTTTGGACTTGCACAAGTGGTGTGTAAGAGTGCCCAGTGTTCTAAATCCCTGTCAACACTTATTGTCACACAACGTCCTAATTTTTGCCAATCTGGTAATTGAATATTAGCATTCAAAAGTTATTCTAATTGTTAGGTGGCGTCTAGTGCTTTTCTGTAAGAAATGAATGTACAGTATTACATAGGAGATGCAAAAATAAGACATTTTATAAATAATCACTTTAAACAAAATGATTAAGAGAAACATGACACATTTATATGAAGAAAATCTGTTTTCTCAGAAAATAGATATTTTCACACATTTAGGGTGATAGCTGTAAATATAGTCAGCAATCATACCTCCATGTTTGTTAATATTTAATGATAATCTTGAATTAATTAGATAAAGTTCAATTTATTCATAGTTATTCATTTTATCCTGCTGTTTTAACCCATCCTGAAAGAGAATATAGTAAAATGGGATGGGTATATATGTATGTATATCCATGGGTATATATACCCAAGGTTATTACCATGAACTTTTGCAACATAATCTATTTAGGTCAATAAACAATTTCCAAAGACTTTCAGAGATAATAATAACATTGTAACTCTTAAGGTTCTTCTGAGATTTTTACAGTTTAAAATTTTTAAGACCCTTTTAGGTTCTTGTCTGGCAAATTCCCTGACTGTGCATATTATATAACCTTTAAATGACTCTAGTGATGTGATCCAGGCTCCCCTAGCTCCCATTATAGAATATTTTCTACCCCAGTGGGATCTAATATATTAATACCTACTTCCTATTTTAATATGATGATAAAATTTTGGAAGCCCTGGTACTCACTTCCATCCTCCATTGAGTCCAATAAGAGCAATTTTGATAGAATAACTGTTACCCTAAGTAGATGAATAAACTCAGAAGTAGAACATCCTTTAGTAAAGACCTAATAGATTCTGAAATTTAAATTAAAGTTAATAAATATATCCCTCTATGATCTCTGATCTGCATATTCAGGTTTGATAAGGAAGATCATCTTTGTGCTATGACATTGTTTTGTAATGAGACACTGAACATCGACACAGTGAGTTTGCTTCCTGCATTGCAGTTACCATAAGAACTCGGAATGCTCACTTATCAATAATTAGAAGGGAGAGAGTTAGGAGACAAGTTTATTTTAAAATCTCCCTGGAGCTCAGCATTTCCTCCAGAATTTACATTTCAAATCCGTGGCCATGCCAGAGTATCTCAAAACAACAGATGACAGCAGTGAATGCTTTTTTTCTAGCAGAAACTGCACTGAAGAGGCCTAGGCACATGTGATTCCCATCCGCCCCTCCTACTTTCTCTAGGTGACTGTAGCAAGGGACACAATCTAAATTTCAAATTTGCCCGAAGCTAAGCTAGCTCAGGAAAGCTCCCAAACGAATAAGTTCTACCATTCGCGTTTCCTTCGTTGCATTATGAGGCCCAGTAGAAAAGCTGAGGTGACATGGATTCCCAAACACCTATCTTAACACCTGCAAATTTGCAGAATTCAAAATCTGGAGCCAGCAAGGTCAGTATGGCTAAGGGTGTCCCTCCAGTCCCATCTTTGTTTGTTACATAACGCCCTCCCCAACTCCATGCCAACCTTCACCCAAGGTGGACCTAACCCATCTGCTTGTTGCTCTGTCCCCATTTATTCTTTCCTTTCTCCGCATGTGGCTTTGCTCGATATGGTATCACCAGCATGGGAAAGCAGTCTCTCTGCTCCATTTGGTTAATTAATCTCCGACTGTGTCTGTGGCTCACCTTGTCCCTGCATTTTCAAGATTATAAAAACTCTGAAACTTTCTTTTCTTAGTTTTCCTGTATCTTCATATTCTGCACCAAATCATAATTTCCAAAATCTACTATGTTAAGGCATTCTGTGTATAGTAACTTAACAGCTCTAGTACTTTAAACATTAATAATCTCATAATCATATCTGAACAGATGATATCCTTAGCAGATAGATTGCACATACTTCATTTTTTTTAGGTAATGATAGAGCACTTTTATTACGTAGCCAGACAGTTAAGCGAATTACCCTGTCCCTAGGATACAAGTCTGGCAACAGAGAAGTTGAGCGCTACGCCTGGACAGACAACTCTCTTAAGTAGCACAGTGGTGACGGAAGAGAGGACCTAAAAGGAACAGATACAGAGAACCCAGTCCTTTTTTCTGGAGAAGATATAGGTTATGTGCCTTGTCTCATGTTTGGGGGACACTGGGGAGGAAGAAGAGGTAGATGATGGTAGGTTTCCTCAGGTGCTTTTGGCTGTTAGGATTTTGGGCTATTGGGCTAATGGGCTATTTGATGAGGCAAGAAATACACAGAAAGGCCTCCCTGGTGGCGCAGTGGTTGAGCGCTGCACCGTGGAGCTGTCAGCCATGCTCGATGCGAGTTCGAAGCCCAGCCGGGGAGAATCCCACATGGTGCAGCAGACCTCTCCTGCCTCGCCCACTGCTCCCCTCAGCAGTGTATTTCTGATCTGCCTATTCTGCTCCCCACTCTGTCTCTGGTGAACCCTCTCGCTGTCCCACACCTCTCGCTGTAACCCAGCTTGTATGTATAAATAAATAAATCTTTAAAAAAAAAGAAATACACAGAAAAATAAAGGCTCAGTGGTGCTTTTGAAGATGGGTTATAAGGCAGCAGCTTGGACCTTGGAGTACGTTTTACATCAGGAACTTGCCAAAGATGTCGGTGCCTCTGTAAATTCATTTTGTCTCATGATATAACTGAAATACTGTGTATTTTTAAAGGAAAATTAGTATGAGAAATAATGTAGTGGTAATAATCACAAAATGGACTAGAAAGTTGAATAAGACATGAGTTTCAGCGTTGGCTCTAAAGAGAAGCTAGTTCAGTTAGGAGCAGGTTAAAGTTGATTTACCTTTAGTTAATATTCTTATAGGATTTTTGGCACTTTCAAGGACTTCTGAGGATGCTGCACAGGTTCTTTATCCTCTTTATCTTCACTTTGATGCATGTGCTTCTTCATTCTTTAATTTGGCTGCATCAGCACTGCTCTTACATTAATCATAATTATATTTTCATTGAATCACAAATGAAACCAAGAAGAAATGTTCAGGCCACCACAGGTTCTTGACTACCTAGGAGAGGTAACCTTTTCACTTCCTAAACACTTAGTCCTTAGTTTCTACCCAGCCTGTTTTCTCAGTGCAATCACCTCGTCACATATTTGCCTCAAATTCTGCCTTGGTTTTTTCTAACCCCCAGACTGCTTCATCCTTTCCTTTAAGCAGGAACTTCTGGGAAGACTATCCATTTTTATTCCTAGTCTCTGTCCTCTCTTAGGAAATTCCCAATAGATGCCCAACATGACCACAGGATCTTTGCTGCTCCTCCTTTCCTTTAAGTAGCAACATTTGTCCTTCTCTCCTCCCATCCTTAACCCATTTAAATTTGGATATAATTGACGTATAAGATGGTATTAGTTTCAGGCATATTATATAATGATTTAATATTTGTGTATATTGTGAAATTGCCCCCATAATAACTCTAGTTAGCATCTATTAAAAAACAGTTGTTTTTCATTAGTCTTCTTATAATGAAAACTTTTAAGATTTGCTACTTTCAAATATATAATACAGTATTGTTAGTGGTAGTCCCCATGGTAAACGTTATATCCCCAAAACTTATGTCGTAACTGGAAACTGTACCTTTTGATCCCCTTTACTCATTTTGCCGGCTTATCATCCCCTACTTCTGGCAATAACGGTATGTTCTCTGTACTTATGAATTATATTTTGTTTTAGACATATAAAGGAGATCATATTGTATTTGTCTTTGCACATTTGACTTATTTCATTTAGCCTAACACCCTCAAGGTCCATCCATGTTACCGCAAATGACAAGATTTCATTCTTTTTCATGGTCAAATAATATTCCATTATATATATAAAATATATAATGTAAATAAATATATGTACCATGTATAGATATATACACCCACATATAGATATATGCACACCACATTTTATACACTAGGTTGCTTCCATATGTAGGCCCTTGTGAATAACACTGGATATGCATATATCTTTAAGTTAGTATTTTTAATTCCTTGGATAAATACTCTGAAAATTTCAATTATTGCATCATGTGGTAGTTCAATTTTTAGTTTTTTGAAGCACCTTCATATTGTTTGTCAGTGTGGCTGTACCAATGTAACATTCCTTCCAGTAATATACAAGGGTTCCCTTTTCTCTGCAGCCTTGCCAATACATTTTTCTTGTTTTTGATAATAGCCATTCTGTCATATATGAGGTGATATCTCTTTCTAGTTTTGATATGCATTTTCCCTATAATTAGTGATGTAGAGCATCTTTTCATATATTTTCATATAATTCGACCCAAAATATGTCTTTATTTCTTACAGTATGTTTCTTTTCTCTTCAAGATCAATATTCCTGACAGTCTATTGATTTTACATGATTTCAGATCTAATTGAGTACATAATATATATAAGTGGAAAACATAATACTTTAATAATATATAGAATTTACTGAGATCTTAATCTGCCCCAGATAGTTTATTGTCATTTAACTTATAATAATGCCATAATATAGTATTAGTGTTTTCCCCACATTGTAGATATAGAAACCTAGTCATAGAGTTGTTCTTGTTGACTCAAGAGGTAATTTGTGAAAATAGTTCAAGCATGGAAGTCTGGCTGCAGTCTGTACATTCCTCATCAGTAGTCTCTACTTCCTTATCCTTTTTAAATCCTTTCTGGGGCCTCCCTGGTGGCACAGCAGTTGAGCGCTGCGCTGTGGAGCTGTCGACAGCTCGCGATGCGAGTTCGACGCCCGGCCGGGGAGAATCCCACATGGTGCGGCAGACCTCTCCTGCCTCGCCCGCTGCTCCCCTCAGCAGTGTATTTCTGATTTGCCTGTTCTGCTCCCCACTCTGTCTCTGGTGAACCCTCTCGCCGCCCCATGACTCTGGCCTGTACCCCAGCTTGTATGTATAAATAAATAAATCTTTAAAAAAAAATCCTTTCTGAACAAGGCAGATCTTTTAAAAATAGATCTATTCCCTATCCAAGAGTATGAGCAGAAAGCAGTACCTAAATTTTAAAGAGGAGGTCATCAAAGCCAATACTTATATTTTAAAAGAGACTTTCTGGACTTTCATTTAAACGTATGACTAGGTCAAATGCCTTATCAAGATTTTTTAGAAACTATAAAGTAGATGACCTCAAATAAGGCCATTTCCCATGCATTAAGTGGAAATAAGGGCATGGAGAGTGGGGAGAGTAGATCATAAAGCGGGGGGCAGTTAGTGTGCACAGGGACTGTCAGTTGTGTTGTTACATTGTTAGTGGGCATCCCTGGACACCCAAACTTTAAGTGTTCTAAATGTTTCCTGCCATCCACTTCCTAAATACGAACATACTGTTAGTGTGTAAGACCTTCAATAGAAAAGAACTTTAATAGAATTAGTGTGCAATAGGGGGGAAGAGATGAGAGACACCCAGTTATCCCTCCCCTTGTGGGTAAATGCCTAGCCAAACATGTTTGGCCCAAAGCTGGGTCACCGAGGACCAAAAGCTTGCCACAAGTCTAAGGTACCTTTTGGCAGTGTCCCATAGGGAAGGGATAATGGGGCCAGGCAAGTCTGGAAGGAAAGGAGCAAAATCAAAGTACAATTTAAGATAATGGCTGCCTTTGTCAGCCTCTCCACAGATCTCTCACCCACGTCTCTTCCAAATGTCTCCTTCCTCGTCCCCCAAGTCCCTGGTACAAGTCCAAGGCTGAGAAGCAAGTGCAGCTTCTACACATATCTCTCTGCTCCGTGTGCCTTCTGCAAGCCTTCTCTCCCAGGCTTTCTCTCTCAAGTCCCTCATCACTGAGCTCCATCCTTCAATAGGTGGTTCAGGGAACATGGGATATCCCCTTTTTAGATTATACTGTTATAACATGACTAACAACCATCACACAGATTCCCTGTTCTGTTGAGAAATTCCATATGCCTTACAGTGTTCTGGGTGCTGTCACTGCATTTTTCTATTGCTTTTACCTAGAAGTGAATATTTTATCCATTTTTCAGGAAAAATGTTGGGTCAGTGTTGAACTAGTAGGCAGAAGGGTGTTAGAGGAAGTCATAAAAATTTCTAAGAGGGGGTCCTCCCCGGTGGCGCAGCGGTTAAGCGCTGCGCTGTGGAGCTGTTGGCAGCGGCGACGCGAGTTCGACGCCCGGCCGGGGAGAGTCCCACATGGTGCGGCAGACCTCTCCTGCCTCGCCCGCTGCTCCCCTCAGTAGTGTATTTCTGGTCTGCCTGTTCTGCTCCCCGCTCTGTCTCTGGTGAGCCCTCTCGCCGCCCCACACCTCTGGCCTGTACCCCAACTTGTATGTATAAATAAAAAAAAAATAAATAAATAAAAAATAAAAAAAAATTTCTAAGAGGAAGGTGCCTGCCTTCAAGGAGTTTACTGTGATGTTAGAGGGGAAAGACTAGTACAAACAAATTCATTAGAGAAAAATACTTTTGTGTAAGATTTTTATGGAAGTAACTATAAAAATTAGAATATGATGAATATGATGGTTTAGGGTAGATAGAGCTGTGAATAGGGCTGTCCACTTTCCTTCCAACTCTTCTCAGTGTATCCTGTTGGAGATACCGTGAGGTAGTGGCCATGTCTGTCTTGGCCACTGCAGTGTCCTCAGCACCGGACATAGTTCCCAGTCTGTAGCAGATGTTAAATAAATGTTTGAAAAAGCAGTTTGGGCTGAAATACTTAGGGGACTAGTTCTCAGCATGCCTGAAAGCAGTATCTAGAGAATGGACTGAACTCTGTGTCTTTAGGTGGGTAGGTGGGCATCCTTTGCACAGCTTCTATTCTGCTTGCAGGGTTGTGTCAAATGTGCCCTGTCCTAGAGGTGGCGCCACCAATCCAGTACCTGGGAAGGGGTGTGGGCACCTTTTTTCACCATAACATCAGCAGTGCGACCTGAGCTCAAATCTGGCTCACACTAGAGCATGGGCGTGGTTAGTGACTCGCTGTTGAACTTCAGGACTGGGGGGTCAAATATTTAAGTCACTTTCATAACTGGAATTTTAAAATAATGGACAATAGATATTTTGCTCATATCAGGGCTAACTCTTGTTCATTCCCTCATAGGGATGAATTGTGGAAGCATTTTATTTTTTAGCTTAATGCTTTTGCTAGTTTTGAAAACATTTCCTAGACTTTGAGCTGGAAGAAATAACAACAAAAATGGAAATAAAATGCAAGTCGAATTTTAACCCACAAAGGAAAATATAGTTATGCTTTATTTCCCTGGATACTTGCATGGAGTTTTCTGTATACTGGGCATTACATATGTGTTGGGGTGAATGGGTAGACAGACTTAACTATATTTTAGACCTAAAAGAAGTTTCTTCTAGAAGAATAAATGATGGCAGATTCATGCTGCTTTGGAAATCTAGCAATAAATTGGTTTTGGGAAAGTAAATGAAGAATAAGTTCCAAACTTAGTAGTCAGCTTTCCAGTCTCCTGTTATTTGCACTTTCCTTCAAAAAATAAAAAGTAAAAACAGCACTTCTAAGAAATAAACACTTAAGCAAGGTTACTGCTTTTTCCCAACTTGTGATTAATAACTCTCCATTTTCAGATATGCCGTGAATTAAATCAGAATCCCACAGAGAACAGTATGCTCAATATTTGGTCACAGTTTGAAGGCATTCCCAGCTGGTTTGAAAGAAAAACTAATTTTAAGAGAATGCAGTATAAATGACTAATTTTATCTTTTAAATTATTAAAGATCTCTTTTTCTCGTGGCTCTGCATGGGAGCTTCAACCTGCTTGGGTTCTGACCTGGACAGACCACACTGATTGGTGGTACCCCACCCCCAGGAAGTCACCATATGGGGTGCAGAGCTTAGTGCAGATGCCCCACAGACACAGCTCACTGCAGGGTCCCAGTACTTCTGAACTCAACGATCCTCCTGCCTCAGTCTCCTAAGTGACTGGGATTATAAGCCACACCACTGTGCCTGACATGATCTCTTTAGCTCACTAACTGTGGTCATCTTGTACTGTCTTTATATAAAGTGTACATAAATTTAAATTTATATTAAAAACTGTCAGTAATAATAAAACTAGGATGATGGCCTAACAACTAGAAACATCAGGGATGAATTATAGTGAATGTTAATCTTTTAGGCTTTCTTAAAAATGGAATTGGTAATTTGGGGTCCTCAAATATGTTGTCAACTCAGTTGTTTTTCTGAAATCAGTAAAATCACTGGCGGGATTGCCTAGGTACCCCTCCGATCTGCAAGAATCTGCTGTATCTGTTTAGAACTCTCTTCCATCCTCCCCTAAGTGCTGAGTGAATTCACTTGACTTTTAGTTACTGCTTTCTTCTCAACCCAGCCTTGATAAGATCCTTTCTGGCCTACTCGCTCTTATCTGTCATCTCATACCTTTAGGTGTAGGCTGTATGTCACCTTTCCAGAACATCTATAAAGGTCCTGAAGAAGGTAACTTTTTATGAATCCTATGAGCTGAGAGAAAAGCATTTTCTTTTTCATGATTATCTTCAGTGTGAGAAGAAGCTTATTTGTATGGTATGATATGAATATGAACATTACCACCATAATGTTATATCAGGCCTTAGAATAACCAGCAAATTCTGTTAATACCACTTGAATTTGGAACATTTTTCTTAGATTGTTTATGATGGGAACACAGATGTGTCATTTACCATACTTTATTGTAAATGGTTGAGAATTCCAACCTGCAGTAACAATTGAAGGAAAACCATTCTTGTGGCTTGATGTCAGTTGTCTTGCACTTAGTGGGCAAATATAGTCATAGAGTGAATTAAAAAAAAATTGCTGCAAAGTTGTTAAATGAATTGTGCACTACTCACCTCAATATTAATGCAAATGTTCTGCCAGTGAACACTGCATAGTTTCCATTATTCACTTTATGAAGAGCTACATAAAGTTCTTCATAAAGCTCTAAGAGGACATTTCTTGATTAATCCATTTCCCAGATGAGGAAGCAAATACCAGTGGAAGTGAATATTTATTGGTTTTGGAAGAATTGGTGGATAACATTTAATGATAGCAAAAGAGCTATTTCATGATTTCTTTTTTAGGTTTGAGTTATAAAATATACTCTTTACTAGGAATGTATAAAAGATCATTATTTTTTGAATTAAGTATAAATCAAAATAAATCTCAAAAGATGCATTTTGTGTATAACAGTATCACTAATCATGTCATTTAATAAGATTAAAGCCTCTTCCAGAAACAATTAAATTTCATAATTTATGGGCATTATTTAAGTTTGTATATGTAATTCACTCACAGTCTTATTTACCAAGCATACATATACATAATTGCCTTTTTTATGACCTGTAGAATATATTTACAGCTATAAGCAGCTTTTTCTTAAATAATAAATGTTCTCATGCTTAGGAATAAAGCACTCTCATTCATTATAACACAAATAGTCATATAAAATATATATCATATAAAATCATAATCATAAAAGTTTAGATACTAGTATTAATATTTTGATCTGGGTGATTCATATTTTTCTTAACATTGTACTTCATAGTACTTAGAAGACAGTTTTTCCAAATTCATTTGTATATGTTTCTAAATATTTTCCTTTTTTAATCATAAGAACATAATTTATGATTGACATTAAAATTTGAGATTTTAAGAAGGATTATAGATATATTTTGAAGAAAAGTTAATAAACCAGTTCACTCCATAGTTACTTTAAAATATTGTAAGTAAGCTCACTGGAAAAAACTTGAGGCTACCATAGGGGGAGGGTAAACAGCAAAGTGTGTTCTACAAAGGGTGCTCTGGTGGTGGATGTGGTTTGTTAACACACTCAGGATAGATGTGATCCTGTACCTCTCCATCATAGAAGGTGCTGAGGACCAATATCACTTAATTTATAGCAATTACAGAGAAAAATAAATTAATGAAATTCCAATAATCCTGCTACTACTAATAATATAATATGATTAAATCATCCAGGTTCTTTTAAACATACACTTTTTTTTTAACTAAAATGTGATCATCTATCTATGCCCTCTTACAGCTTTTTATTTGTGACATAGTGAATCATTTTATATGTTATAAACATGGAATTATATTGTCAGCTTTGATGCTACACATGATATTTTATATGAGCTCAACATATGCACGTATTGTGTTATATATACATATACTTTATAATTATATGCATATTAAATAGATCCAGTTTAAACCCCATTTAAGTCCCTGTGAAACCCTATTTAGATATTGTTGGGCATTTTAGACTAGATCCAGATTTTCTTTTCAAATATTGACATTATTGTGGTGAACATACTTGTACTTTCATAGCTGAACCAAATATCTTTTGAGATAAACTTCTAAAGTTGTTATCACTGTATTAAAAGCAATCTATGCATTTTCAGAACTTTTTTTTCACTTTGTCAAATTATTCTCTGGCGATATCATGCCAGTTTAACTTTCTGTCAATAAAGTATGACTACCTTTCCCCCCATAGTTTGCTAACAAGTTGTTCTATTATTTTACATTATTGACCAAATGCTTGAAAAAGCCTAGAACCTGTCAATTTCACCAAAAAAGGCAGAAGAGTGAACATGAGTATATAATGCAAAGAAGTTATTGAATTAATGCTCTTGAAAAGGAATTTCTGTTAGATTATCTGTGCTTCCAAAATTTAATCTCTCCTTGTAGGAGAGAGGCTGAGGAAGTTTTGATATAGATACTTAGGAGGAAAGGGTAATGTGAAGAGAACAGGGAGAATGCAGCCACAAGCTAAGGAGTGCTGACAGCCACTTGAGGCTGGGTAAGACAAGAATGTATCCTCCCCAGACTCCAGTGTTGCTTTTGACACCTTGACTTCAGAGAGTGAGTTCCTGTTGTTTTTAAGCCATCAAATTTGTAGTAGTTTACTACAGAAGTCCCAGGAAACGAGTACAGTGCTACACAGAATCCACTGTCTATGAAGAGATGTGAGTGTGGTTTGAAGGGAAATTTTCTGAACCAAATTCTCAAGAAAGATCAATAGTTACTTAAAATCCCACTTTATATTTAATATCCTACTACACACTCTGAAATTTCCAAGTTTTATTTCTGCTGAGCTGTAGACACTAGATAGTTGCTTTCTGGATAGTATATTAGCTCCTTAAACCCAGCATATCTAGTTCTTCCTTCTATATTTTGCTTCATCTCCCTTACTGTCTACCTTGGTGATTCACACTCCCTCCATTCACATGGTTAAGTCAAAAGTGTGGATCTCCTAATTTTTCTACATGAAGTCATTCACAAGGCATTCTTTTCTTCCAAGTATATATTTTTTAATTTTATATATATTTTACATCATTCTTCCTTTTTGTACAATGCTTGCTTTCTCCTTTCAGGTGTAGTTCACATAAAATTCCCATAACCAATTCACCTGTGAACCATCATCATAGTCCTTTGTGCTCTTTCCTCCCTGTTTTGATCCCTCTCTCTCCTCCTCCCCTGCAGAGTATCTCTGATTAATAGTTGCCTGTTAATTTTCACGAGGCATTCTTGATAGGCTTCCTCGATATCCCTTTCTCCACTTGATTGGAATACATGATGAGGTAGCATCATGTGTAATATCTGTAACATCTGCCATCATGCTTCACTCTACCCCCCCCCCACCTCCAGCCACCTATTAAACATCCTCTAGAGTGCAGCTAGAGACTTCTAACAAAGTTGCATCTATGTTGTTGCAAAAGGCAAGACTTAACCTTTTTAATAACTGAACAATAATCTTTTGAGAATATGTACTACAATTCTTTATCCAGTCATATGTCAGTGGGCATTTGGGTTAGTTCAGTGTCTTAGTAACAGTGAATAAATCTTTTTGAATTGATGTTTCATATTCCTCAGATAACACCTAGGGGAGGTATTGCTGAGTTGTATGGTATTTAGATTTTGTATTTTAAAGCCTCTCCATACTATTTTACATAGTAACTGCATCCAATTTTATTTCCACCAGTAGTGAATGAGAGTTCTTTTCCTTTGCATCCTAATCAATTTAATTTGTTTCCAGTCTTTTTTGACAGGACATTCTCGCAAATGTGAACATTTACTAAGCCTTTAGTTTCAGGACTACTTTGTGCAAAATGTGTTCGATACTCCCCAAATCTTTTTTTTATGTGTGTTGTGTCTAGATTATATGTATTGATATTTACTGTATTTGCAATTAAAACAAATATTACTTTAAAATAATTTCCTTTAAGATAAAGGTACATATTAACAATATATTTTTTGAAAACTATTTTATTGAACAAAATATATTTTGTGGTAATTATTTTACTGACTGTTGTATAATTGTTCAAATCTGTTTTCTACCTGTTTTAATGTATCTGAAGTCTAATATCTCCCTTCTGCATTCCATGATTGTGACATCACATCATATAACTGCTGGAAAACTCCACTGTATATGCAAATGGGAGAAAAAAGTTTATGTTGTTAGAAATTACATTTGTAAATGATGTCCTAGTGTTATTTTGAAAATGTTTTTGATTTGCAGACTTCTTTTTTTGTTTTGTTTTTTATTTTTTTTGTGTCTTTTACATTGCTGTATATTCCCCGTAGGTTTCCCACCACCAATTCACCTGTGAACCATCACCACAGTCCCCTGTGCTCCCCTTTCCCCCGTTCTGAGCCCCAGTTTTCCCCCCTCTCTCGCTGGTTGACATTCTTGTATTTGGTTCCCTTATATTCCTGTTATAAGTGAGACCATTCGATATTTTTCTTTTTCCTTTTGGCTTGTTTCGCTGAGCATGATCCCTTCTAGTTCCATCCATGTTGATTTGGCAGACTTCTTGATGAGAGTTGACTTTCCCCAGTGGATAGAGGAGTACTGCATAAGGAATAAATGAAACTATACCCTGACTTGTAACCCTAACACCAGTAAATGTAATATCATGTCCCAGGGTGCAGAAAGTTTAGTTTTCTTATAACTTACTACACTTTTGAAGTTTTAAGAGAGTATAAACTATAACAGCAAAAGTGGATCTTCTAAGTGATTAAATTTACTTTGAGACTAAGCCCAGGTCTGCCTGATTGTCAAGCCCTGTGATGTGTCTTCCATACCATTCTGTAATTATTGGAACGAGAAGCAAACAAGCCAGAGTATACTTCACAATCACTCCCTATTCCTGTCACATCTTATCTCAATCATCCCAGAACTGATAATGGCAGCTCTTACTCTCTCTAGCTATAAATAAATGTACAGAAGATTATTGGATCTTGTAGGAAGTTAAGCAATGAGAATTTCCTTTGGATATCTAGAATTATATAGGTCTCTGTGTATATGGTAGTTTGTAGATTATTACTGATTCAAAAATTTACCAAGCATGTAATAATTTTTAAAAGCTCACTTTGTATTTTATTTTTCAAATGATAAAATTTCTGATTGAAATAGAAAATGGTTGATCTCAACTTATTTTATTTTTATGAATGAAGGTATTAAAAGTATAAAATTTGTTATTAATAAAATATGCCTACTTTGACATTCCCTTCTAATGTAGTACAACTCAAATGAGCAGACTGTTAGTAGTCTGACCTTGGCATTAGCTCATCTATGAATTTGAAATTATTGTAAGTTATCCATGAAGGACAGAATCGCCAGGACATTTGATAATAAATAATGATAGGATAGACAATATTATGTGATGAAGTGTGAACATCTGTTTTGTTCTTTCTTAAAGGCCATTGCATCTTCGCAGAATTTCATGATATATTAATGTCACCACACATTCAAGTCCTGAAGCAAAATATACTCTAAGCAGAATATTTGCTAAGATACTAGTGCCAGAATTGAAGTATTGTAATGTGTTTATTGAACACTATAAACATAATGAATAGGACTACAGGTTTATATTTTAATGTGAATCCTCAAAGAGATTTAAAAAAGGAGAAAGAGAACTGACAAACTCTGCAAAAATGATAACTAAATCATTTCACAGGCACTCAGCAATATAATTCACAATGGAACTACTACTGTATTTCACTGTGTGACTTATGACATTGTTATGTTCTTCACAATTACCCTCAGAGGCATGGGATACTCCCATTTTGCAGATGAACAAACTGAAGTTCAGAGAAATAATAGCCCAAGACACAGTAAACAACAGAGCTTATATATGAACTTAACAAAAGTACAAAGTTTCTATGCATATCATCTCATCAAGATTATTTCTTATAACGGTAAAGAGGTAAACCAAAATTATAGTTAAAAAATATCTGTCTTAGAAACTTGAGTTACTAAGCATTAGAATTACATTCTAATGAACTTTAGAAAACTGTAACCTGACCCATTGCATATAAATTTTCGATTTAAATTTTTTTATATTTTGAATGCTCATGTTAAAATGCAAGTAGTACCATATATTTCAATATTATAAACACTAAATTTTTTGCAGTTTATATTGTATAAACATTGTCATATTATAACATTTCAAAAATCAATTCCATGACTGAAGTTGTGAATCACTAATTGGGAATGTTTAGAACACAATAGTGTGGTTTACCTTATGAATTCCATATCCACACAAATTTTACCCTATTCATAATAACATTAACTAATAATATATTATTATAAGTCTCTGTTCTGGGTACTAAAGTTTGGAAGGGAGAATGAGAGATAGTACTGGATTTAAATCTCTAAAAATTATTCATTGAATATAGATTATTCCTCTAATATCAACAGCCATTTTGTAAATATAATGTCCTTGCTTGTGAACAGGGAGAGGAATAGAAGTAAATATTTCAGTTGTTTCAGTGTTCTAAGTGCAGTGCTGTTTTATTTAATATCACAGAAAATGCTGTAGAGTAAGCATCATTTTCCTTACTTTAGAGATGCTCTTGGGTATTTACCTTCACCATTGGTCGTGGGGAGGGGGTGTTATCAAAAATGTCCCAGTGAATTACCTCAGGGCCACACATGTTCTTTACTGTCCCATTGTGAAACATCAACCCTAGCCCCACCTGATGATCAGAATCAAATAATCATGTGGGGATTATTATTTCTTTTCATGTTCATTGGTCTCTTAAGATGCTCACAATGACTGGAAGTCAGCCTTAAAGTTTCATTTTTCCCTTTGGAAGTGTTTTCCTCCTGGGAAGCAGACTAAATCAGGACCTGGAATTTCAAGTACACAAAAAACAAATTTACCAAATAGGTCACTGGGGGAAATGATAAATGAACCTTTATCATATTCACCACTTGATTTCTAAATAGTCATCATGATTTAGGGCATATATTGCCTGTCCTAGAAATGTGGAGTCCCATGTTGTCAAAGTATCGTTCCCAAGCTGGGTATATCAGTTGCAGTTTCAAAGGACATTCATTCCCTGTCAGATGGGCAGCTTTATGGTGTGGAATATAATAAGACTGGTCAGAGATTTATGTCTACTTCCATACCTTATTTGCTGTAGATGATGTGCTAGTTCACTGCAGTGTTACCTAAAATCCCTTGTCATTAGATCAAACACTTTTCAAGCCCATGGACAGTGGTACTGGCTGAAATCCTTTGGGCAGCAAAAACAAATTCATACTTGGAATATGTATCAATTCCAGTTGGGATGAATCACTGCCTCTTCCAGACTGGAAGATTTCCAGTATATTGCTGCTTGCCAAGTGTTGACTGTTCTCCCAGAAGGATGGTGCCATATTAGTGCTGGTGTTAATTTCTGTTGCTGGAAATTTGACATGTGACTAGGGTCGTAGGTAGATCAGATTTGATGAATTGGAGTCCTGAAATTAGATCTGTATATAATGTCCCTCTCTTCTATTGTGGTCACTCTGTTCTTGCAACCATTTTTGCTACTACTAGAGTGGTCACTGGTAAACCAGTAAATCATCTGCCTAGTGTGTCCACTTCTTCTATGGTGGCTTATTGTTGGGCTTATAGGCCATAGGCTGAAGCCTAAGGTAAGAAACTCTTCACGCTCTTCACACTTCATGCTCACTCCTATAGATCTACTGTCCTTCCCTAGTCCTCCTTCGTCATTGTCTTCCAGTCATTTTCCTTCTAGATTCTCTTCAGTCAGGCAAGTCATGCACGATTGCCTATATTTTTTATACTATTTCTGTCAGTCCTTGACATGTGCAAGTATTCCTTTTTCCTATTTAGTGGGTACCTGAGTAAATGGCTATAGGCCCCTTTGGGGAAGGTCTGTGAGAATCATTAGTATAAATACTTTCTATGGCTTTCTGGGTCGCTCGTGGGAACTCAGTTTTTCCTTTAGTTAATGAACTTCTTGTCTAAAAACTGGCACTGGTCCATAAATTAGGCAAGAGATCATGAATTTTTATTGAGGCAGCTTTTCTCAACATTTTTATTATCCATCTTTGATTTGTTTTGATCATATAATTGAACACTACCCTTGTTGGCAGCCCATTTATCTTCCCATAGAAGACTGAATTTTATTAATCATCTCTATTAACCCACGTGTGTCAACAATCCTGGCTGCCATTTTGACTGCTCACCATGGCTGTCAGGGGCATTACTCGCTAACAGCATTCCCTAGATCATCCCTGGCCGAAGAGGACAGCACCCCTGAACATGCCAACATTGCTTATGCCTGTCTAACCTGTGCATTTCTTTTAATTTTGGAAAACTGTGTGTCCTCCAGACCTCTTTGCAAAATATGATCACCTGCTGGCTTTTCTGAACTTAGTATATCCTGGAATTTATAATTTACCACGCCCACCTTTTGATCCTGTTTTTCTGTTGTCTGTCTTAGTGTCAACCATTGCTTCATCCACATTTACAAAAGATACCTGAACAGCATATTAGCACTATTTTCTATGGTGATTTTCTTAAGACCTGTATTATAGATGATTATTTCCATATCAGTGAACTGTTCCTTATTAGACTTTATATTCCTCCCCGCTTGGTCTAGGAACTTAGAATCAAACCTGAAACCATTCTCTTATCTCTAGTTATGCATTCTGTCCATGTCCATTAGACCTTGAGGACATTGATCCTTCTCGTCCTTAACAAACTTACCAAACCAGGTTATGTTGTAACTTGGAAGATAATTTTTCCTAGCAGTCTAGAGGGGCATTTGCCCTTGTCCTGCAAGGCAGAGAGCTCTGAATTTTCTCTCTGTACAGGAGGGGCAATGGCAGCCTTAATAGTGAAGTGGGCTGCCTGGTTAGATCAGGATATTCAGAGCGATGTAATGATGAAATGTTTGTTTTCAGATGGGTTGACTGAGATGTTCATATCTCACAGTTCAAGACCCCGTTCCTTCCCAGCAGGCATCCTGCTCTTGGCCCAACAGACTCGCTAGGGCTGGCTGAAAAGTCAAAATCCTCCATAAATTTAAGTTTAGACATTCATCATCTTTTTTTTTCTTCTGTTCTTTGACTTCAGGAATTGAGTCTCTTTATTTGTTACCTCTAAGACTGTGTAGTTAGTCTTGCAAGATGAAGTTATCACCCATTCCTGCCAGTTCTTTTGTGTAAGCAGTGTTACATCAAGAAATGGAGATTACTTCTGCTCTCCTTGAATCTAGATTGGACTTTTGACTGTGACCAGTAGAATATAATTGGTATGTTCTTGGCTGTCTGAGCAATATACCACAAATTTCTTTCTCCTCTTGGAATCCAGGCACTATGCTATGAGGAGCCCAAGCCACCTAAGGAGAAATATGAACGAGAACGGATATTCTCCCAATAGAAATTCTAAGCTGATCTCTTAGACAAGAGCCAGATTCCATTCCAGCCACATAAATGATTGTGTTGCATGTTCCAGTACAATGGGCCTGACTCAGGTTCCTTCAGGCAACATCACGACTTCCAGTGGAGAAGAAAAGCTGCCCAGCTGAACCCGGTCAACCCACAGATCAGGAAAGATAATAAAATATTTAATAATTTAAGCCACTAAACTTAGGGTGGTTTATTATACAGCACTGGAGAACAGATACTACCAACTATAAACCTTTTTATTACTACATACGTCATTGTGTACTTTGTGTCATAACATATGTCAGTGTCATGTTTATGTCTTGCCATTGTTTTTCAGTTCATTTCAATCTTGACAAATTACTTTTTGTTTTAGCTTTATGCTTGTAAAGACATTCCCAATACCTGCTTTTTCCTCTGATTTAGTTTTCAAGTTGGGTGCATCAGTGAGAGTGAACTGCTTACTCTTCTGTACTTTTCCTCAGTATTTTCTATGCCTTGCGTAGCACCATGCCCCACCCCATAAATACTGAGAGACACACCGCTATAACTACTGCCAGGAAGATGCGCCTGATACATTTTGACCCTTTTTGTCAAGATTTAGATCAAGTAACTTTTTCTTTGCAACCTTTCCTCCATCTCCTCCTTCCCTCTGTAAAGATGACTGTTCCTTTATTCATCTTTCCTTCCAATACTCCAAAATATCTATCACAATACCTCTCAAACCACAAGGTCCTCCTTTGATTCAGGTTTGTATGATCTTACTGAACTGTAAGTGCTTTGGACAAAGTTCCTATAATATTCCACTGCCTACTCACCCCCTCCCCCAGCAAAAGTTGCTAAATGGTTATCTGTTGGATACCCTCAGATACATGATTGAGTGAAGTGATTTCCCCAGACTTGGAGAAATACTAAGAAGCACAGCCAAGCCTAACTCCAAAACTCTGTTCTTCTTGATTGTCCCATGTTCTGCTAGACTACCTGTGAGTTAAAGAGGACCAGTAATGGATGTGCAGGAACTCACCAGAAGTTCAAGTCCGAACACCCTTTTTTCTTATCTGTTTTTCATCCAACTAGAATTTACTTAATTTACTTGTGTAAAGAGGACATCGCTACTTTAAGAGGAAAAATTTGGCTAATCAAATAATACTTTTAGATGGTTTCATGAAAGACTTACCCTTTTCTTTAGAATTAAAAGTCCTCCCACCCTCAAATTTCTTGTTTCTTACTGCAAATGTTATTTTTCCCCTTTTAGCTAAATTGTGTTTCGCCCATTATTTTTTCTGGTTGGTAAAATTTGCATTGCTAAAGTGGGATTAAACTTAACGGTTATTGTTTTGTGACTAGAATTGCATGGGAGAAACCACCTTCTTACATAAAGTAAATGGATTTCATGGTTCAGCAACTAACACAAAACTAATATGACAGAAGAGCACAATTTAAAAGTTGTGATTATAAAATCATCAACTTATTATCAGTTGGAAGTGGCTACAGAAATTTCTGTTTATTCAGTTCCTCAAAGTGAACATGGTAGAAATAATATATATATATATAACCAACTTTTGACTAAATTGTCTTAGTTTGCATTTTCTCAAAAGGTCCCTATTTTTTTTTGGTATTATATATATTTTACATCATTGTTCATTTTTGTACAATGTTTGCTTTCTTTTCCCAGGTGTAGTTCCCCTAGAAATCCCACCACCAGTTCACCTGTGCACCATCACCATTGTCCCTTGTGCTCTTCCCACCCCTGTTTTGGTCCCTCTTTCTCTCTCTCCCCTGCAGAATGTCCCAAATTTATAGTTGTGAGTTTATTTTTGTTTGTTTTGCTGTGAGCTTTTTTCCTTATTATTTCCCCCCCCGATCCCTTGTTTGATTCCCCTGTATTTCTCCTATAAGTGAAACCATCTGATATTTTTCTTTTTCAAAAGGTCCCTATTTTTATATGTCTAGTTATTGTAAGATTTCTTTCTGAGTTCCGTTGATCCCTCATTTCTCGATCTCATGGTTATATATTGGCACCCGCTAACTGCCGCTCTTCCTCAGACCCCTATAACACTCTTAGTGCTGTCTGGTTAAGCTGTTTAATTCACCCTGCCCCGCAGCTACTCCCAGCTGTATTCCACACCACCGTTAGGGTGCTTGCGG
Organism: Scalopus aquaticus; assembly: GCA_004024925.1. Lineage (NCBI taxonomy): Eukaryota > Metazoa > Chordata > Mammalia > Eulipotyphla > Talpidae > Scalopus > Scalopus aquaticus. Next base: position 52,330 of record PVIJ01007746.1, read on the forward strand.
CTGCAAAAGCACATCCAATCCCCACTGTCTCCCTTCCCATCTAGGGAAAAGATACCTGCTGTTTGCTGCCACCATGACCTGGGACATTCACAGCACCTCAGTTAACCTTAGTGTTTTCAGTTAGAAAAGATGCAGTACTTTTTCTACCCCTCTGAGTGGTTTTCTCAGGTTAAATGGTGTACACAGAAGCCACTATTATGGCACAAAATTGTGGTAAATGGAACAGTGTCGCAGAGCTCTAAATCTATTTCATGGAACTATCACAGGAAATGTCTAATCCTCTCTCCGTTTAGCCTCCTGAATGCTAACGCTCCACTGTGTGTCTTTCTCTCCCTTCTCAGCCCTCTCACTAAACCTCTACAGCCTCTTCACTGCTCCTGTTCTTGTTAGTGATACTATATTTATTCTTGTTTCTGCTTCTTGAGAGCAGCTGTCTTTTTGTTCAATTTTCTGTTCTCTCCAGCTCCCGGGACAGTGCCTTTCATAGAGGGGCCCCTCAGGATGTGGTTGCTCTCATTTTGCCAATGATCTGCCACTTTCCTTTGAGGCCAGACTGTTCCTTAAAGCTATCGATAGGGTTGACTCCTTGATATAGACCTATTGATCCTGGTGCTATCAGTGAATTTACTGGCCCAGTCTCTGTCCTGAGAAAGTCTTCCAAACACACAGGTTAAAACCAGTTACAAGAGAAACAGTCAGAGCCATGTTGGATGGGACATGAGGGTGTGAAAGATCAAATGGGAGAACAATAGAAAGCGATTGTGACTCCTCCTCATCCATTTTTGTCATTATTTTTTAATTCTTAGAAGACAACACATTTTCTTTTTTCAGAAAGATTGACACCTTAAAATATGGGATCTCTCCCTCCTTACCACTCACAATTAATTTTGAGCAATTGTGTGTTGTCCAAATTATAGAAACTGACCAGGGAAAATGATCTAATATGTGCTGCTAAATCTATCATGTGTTGTGCTGATACAGGTTTTTCCACTGGTGGAAAATAGACCAGGGTGTGGCCCGTGATTTGGAATCCCTCAAAGAATAGTTATGGCACTAACATGCCTGCTTTGCTGCATTTCCATCCTGGCACTGACATAAATCCACTTTGAAGTTGTAGATTATGATACTGTGGAAATTTCTTATTATTCATTGTGCTGAAATCTCACTTAAGAACAGGACTGTTTTTCCATATGATTCCCTAAGTAGATCTCTGATGTCCTTGTTCTTCTGTACAGTGGTGGGATCACACTCCATCATGGTTATTCTCTGTCTCGGCGATTTGCTCACAGTAATGATTGGATGCAGTTGTCATGTTAAAAGCTAATTTTTTTTTAAAGATTTATTTATGCATACAAACTTGGGTATAGGCCAGAAGCTTGGGGCAGTGAGAGGTTCACCAGAGACAGAGTGGGGAGCAGGACAGGCAGATCTATGTAAATACACTGCTGAGGGGAGCAGCGGGTGAGGCAGGAGAGGGCTGCTTTGCCATGTGGGAATCTCCCCGGCCAGGCATCGAACTTGCGCCGCCACTGCCGACAGCTCCACAGCGCAGCGCTCAACCGCTGTGCCACCAGAGAGGCCCTTAAAGGCTAATTTTAACTTTTATTTCAAGATGATCAGAAAGCATGGGGAAAAGATTTTTGTTTTTTTAAATCATACTGTAATACCCACATAATTGACCCTGGTTAGCCATGTGGGGATGTTCATACTCTTGCTGAATCTTCTGTGAAGTTACTTGTTTGCCAGACTCTGCTGTGTTTTCCAAATATTAATGCACCCTTAGATATAATAGGATTTGATGTTTATATTGATACTTTGCCTTTGAAAGAACTTGAATAGAAAGATATGTGACAAAATGATGTAGAATAAGAAAATATAGGGTCGATACTAACTTACTTGATTTATTTTAATCTTAAAGGCTATTTCCGAGTAATGTATGTGAAAGTAAATTTTGTTCATCTACATCTTCTATGTGTATGCAATGTCTGGGCTCTAGCCTTAGATTTCCCCCTGTGTATCACCTATGGCAGTTTTACATCTATAACTGTATAAACTTTATTCTGACTTCCTCCTATTTGTCACAGTTTCTTCCTGTCTCACAGAGCAGTTAGTGCGTACTCCATAAATGCACTCATTTATATAATTATTAGGAGGAAGAATGGCTTCACAGACCAAAATTTAAATTGTATTTCAAACTAAGCTAGAACTACATTTTGGGGGGTATCTGCTGGTATTAAGCGATATTCATTTGCTTACACATTTCTTAATACATATCAGTACAAGTTGTCATTTTCCCAAGTAAGATGTAGGAAGATACCACATGCTCACAGAAACAGGGAACTGTTAGACAAAGACTATTTTCCTTAAAATCTCCCCTTTCCTCCCTCGGGAGTCCCATTACTTTGATGTCTGGCGCTAAGCCTCCCTCATCCAACATTGGCCATCTGTGGTTTCCCTGCAAGCCCTGAGCCTGAGAGCAGTTTAGCAGAGGAGTTGTGACTCCTCTCCTCCTCGAGGTGCAATGCCTCGAGGTTGATCACCTGATAGTGTGGGAAGGCGCAGTCAGAATCCTGCACATGTGGCAATGGGCTACTGTAGGGACACAGGAAGAGACAATGAGAGTTAGGTCCTGTTCTCTTTAATATTGTACAGCCTGGGCTTCCGCAGTGGTGCAAGGGGTTAAGTCTCAGCACTATGAAGCTATCCGCAGCCACTGCAGCACAAGTTCGATCCCCAGCCAGGGAGCTTCCCACATGATACAGCAGACCTCTCCTGTCTCTCCCAATGCTCCCCTCAGCAGTGTACTTCAGTCAATCTGCCTTTTCTGCTGCCTAGTCTCTCTGGTGAATCCTCTCACCCCCACACCTCAGGCCTGTACCCCAACTCTTGTATACATGAATAAATCTTTTAAAAAAATTGTACAGCCTGATATACACAGAATTTTCCCTCAGAATATCAAATTGATTCTGCACATAATTTATGAACTCTCAATTAGAGTTTGGTAAGAAAAGAGGAGCAAAAAAAATAAGGAAGGGAGAGAGGATAGAGAGACGGGTAGGATAGGGGGGAGAAAGAAAGGAAAGTCTTTATTCCAATGGACACTCTCAGCCTTCTTAGTGTTTTTTTTTTCTTTTTTAATTTGTATTAACATGGAAACAAGCTTCTTCATTTTAAAATGTAACAAAACATTGATCTGCATAATTGAAACAGTTCTTAAAACATAATTTAGAATTTGACAGGAATATGGACTTCACTGGGGAGGGAAACTTTATCATCAGAATTTTTGTATTTAATAGCTGAATGATGAAATAATATCTGAAAACTTATTTTCTTAAGGAGGGTTTTCAGCTAAAGGCTGTTTTTTTTTTTTTTTTGGTTTAAAACATGGGTAACATTAAGCATCATTATTATAATACTGAGTGGATGGGAAAAAATCAGATAATTAGAATTTTCATTATCTGACCGAGTTACATCTTCTGAATTTAAAATATTCACCCTATATATACTCCAGATATGTTTTAGTTGATAATGGAGACGTGGCCATTTGGCAGAAATTGCGTATTGTGTTACAGACAGATAAACATGACCTGCCCCTAATTCCCACTTACAGGTTACAATGGAGGCTTTTAAGCAGCAATTAGCTTTATAATATAAATTAATAAAGTATCAAATTTAAAATTTGCTGACATTTCAAAATCAGGACTAATAGTACCTAATGTTTATTTATTTAGGAAATAAGCATTTAGTTTGCAATATTATCCAGAAACAAAGAAAGACACAAGGTCAGGAAACCTTTTAATTTGTTAGTCATCATGGCCGGGGCTCTATCATAACTGATATATTGAGCCGTTATATTTTGAGATATGATATTAAGTGAGCTGATTTGATCTGTAAGCTCTTTAGATAATCACTTTGGTGGAGAGAGAATTTTATTTTTATTTGTGTCTTTTACATTATTGTATATTCCCTGTAGGTTTCCCACCACCAATTCACCCGTGTACCATCACCATAGTCCTTTGTGTTCCCCTCTCCCCCGTTCTGAGCCCCAGTCCTTCCCCCTCTTTCACTGATTGTCACTCTTATATTTGGTTCCCCTATATTCCTGTTATAAGTGACACCACTCGATATTTTTCTTTTTCCTTTTGGCTTATTTCGCTGAGCATGATCCTTCTAGTTCCATCCATGTTGCTGCGAATTGCATGTGTTTATCTTTTTTGTATTCCATTATGTATATGTACCACAGTTTCTTGATCCAGTCATCTATTTTTGGGCATCTGGGTTGTTTCCATATCTTTGCTATTGTAAATAGTACTGCAATAAACATACAGGTGCATGTATCCTTTTGGATTAGTGTTTTTGTGTCCTTTGGGTAGATTCCCAACAGTGGTATTGCTGGGTCGTATGATAGCTCCACGTTTATTAATTTGAGGAAACGCCATACGGCTTTCCATAGTGGTTGGACCAGTTTGCATTCCCACCAGCAGTGCAGAAGAGTTCCTTTTTCTCCACATCCTTGCCAGCATTTGTTATTGCCTGTTTTTTTGATGTGTGCCATTCTCACTGACGTGAGGTGGAAGGAGTTGTAATGAGGAAGACAAGTTGAACCCCGTTTTGAGTTGCATGTCCCTGATTATAAGTCATGTTGAACATTTTTTCATATGGGTGTTGGCCATTTGCTTTTCTTCTTTGGAGAAGTGTCTTTTTAGCTCTACTGCCCATTTTTTGACTGGATTATTGATTTTGTTTTTGTTGAGCTGTGTGAGCTCCTTGTAGATTTTAGTTATCAGTCTTTTATCAGTTGTATTGTGTGCAAAGATCTTCTCCCAATTAGTAGGGTGTCTGTTTGTTTTGATTATTGTTTCTTTTGCTGTACAGAGCTTTTTAGTTTGATGTAGTCCCATCTGTTTATGTTTTCCTTGACTTCCTTTGCTTTTTGGGATGTGTCTTTAAAGATTTTGCTGAGATGTATGTTGTGTAGAGTTTTGCCTGTATTTTTTTCTATAAATTTTATGGTTTCAGATCTTACGTCCAGGTCTTATATCCATTTTGGGTTGGTTTTTGTGCATGGTGGGAGGTAGTAGTCTGGCTTCACTTTTTTTGCCTGTGGCTGTACAGTTTTCCCAGCACCATTTATTGAATAAGCTAACCTTGTTCCATTGTATATTCTTCGCTCCTTTGTCAAAGATTAGTTGTCCATGGATATGTGGATTTATTTCTGGGGTTTCTATTCGATTCCATTGGTCTGTGCTTCTATTTTGGTTCCAGTACCATGCTGTTTTAATTATTATGGCTTTGTAATATAGTTTGAAATCTGGGAGTGTAATCCCTCCATTTTCTTTCTTTTTAGTGAGGAGATCTTTGGCTATTCAAGGTTTTTTGTGGTTCCATATGAATTTCATCAATATTTGTTCTATTTCGTTGAAGAATGTCATTGAGATTTTTATCAGAATAGCGTCGAATCTGTCAATTGCTTTTGGTAAGATGGCCATTTTGATAATGTTAATTCTTCCAATCCATGAACATGGGATGTCTTTCCATTTTTTTGTGCCCTCCTCTATTTCTCTTAATAGAGTCTTATAGTTTTCTTTGTATGAGTCCTTTACCTCTTTTGTTAGGTTTATTTCCAGGTATTTTATTATTTTTGTTTCAATTTTGAAGGGGGTAATTCTCTTGATTTCTGTTTCTTCTGACTGAGTGTTTATATATAGGAAGGCTACTGATTTTTGTGCGTTGATTTTGTATCCTGCTACTTTACCAAACTGGTCTATAATTTTGAGTAATTTTTCTATGGAGTTTTTCGAATTCTCTATGTATATTATCATATTGTCTGCAAAAAGTGATATTTTAATTTCTTCTTTCCCTGTTTGGATTCTTTGTATGTCTTTCTAGAGAGAGAAATTTTGATAGGAGTTGTAATGAGGAAGACAAGTTGAACCCCATATACTACTGGGTAAAGACTTTTTCCTTAAGGGCAATAGTTGTCATTTTGATTTTCCCTAATATTGCCTGCTGGAATTTTGTCTGTGACAAACCTCTTGAAAACAGAAGTATTATATAGCAGATGTGAGTAGAGGAGTATAATTTACAACTTATAAAATAACTACCTGGTAGATGAATATGGAATCATTTGTTGTACATCTGAAACTAATATGTCAATAGTATCTTAATTAAAAGGAAAAAGCCCATGAGAGACATACAGAATGACTTATGTTCTATAGAGATTTTATGTATTTAAGGATCTATCTTCCCTATTCGTGTATGCAACTGAAGTTAATTATAATTATTGTTAATTATTTCTGATGAGTTATTCCTTTTGTAAAGCAACTTTCTGACCATTTTAAATAATAACAACAAAGCAATTTCTGGGTTACAGTGGAGAGCGACCCCCCCACCCCAGTACCTCCTATCTGAGTTCTTCTTAGGCTAGATGGATGAACAAATTAACATCAGTCAGATTAGTAAGAGAAAAAGCAAAATGCAGTTGCAAACATGGAGAAATGACATGACTGTAAATTTTAGAGAATAACAGAGTAGGTTGCTGATATTTATTCTGTATTTAGAGACCTCATGTGTCAAAAAGAAAGGGAGAGAAGAAGGGGCTGACTTCATCTTCACTTTGATAGTAAAGATGGGTTTCTCAGATAGAGTTTACATGTTTACAGAAAAAACTGTACCCGGATGATAGTCCCCAAACTATATTCTTCTAGGTCATAAAAGGCGCAGCAGTGATTGCTTTTATAATTAGGAAAAAGGGTAAAGGACAAATAGCTCTTAAGGACTTCACTGCCCTTAAGTTAAAATAATCTGCATCATGGGCCCTCCCTGGTGGTGCAATGGGTTAAGTCTCAGCACTATGAAGCTATCTGGAGCCACTGCCGCACCAGTTTGATCCTGGCCAGGGAGCTTCCCACATGGTGCAGCAGACCTCTCCTGTCTTGCCCGCTGTCTCTGGTGAATCCTCTCACCCCCCACACCTCTGGCCTACACCCCAACTCTTGTATGCATAAATAAATAAATCTTTAAAAAATAATAATCTGCATAATTTAGCTAATAGATTTCCCAAGGACCACAAAGTCTCCATTGTACTTAAGTTTTTCATGCCAAGGGGACACCTACTGGAAAAGGCCTACTCTGGACATAGAGAAAGGAATATCTGATCTTTTAGAGGACACTAATGTTACCAAGAAATCAAAAGTTCCTTTAAATGCCAAAGATATGGTAACTGGGTTTGGGAAATGAAAGGACTTTAATGTGGACTGGGTCAACAGGAGGTAGGAGCCCCAAGATTCACATCTGCCTCCCCTTAAGGCCTGGGGAATGGAGTTATATCACATTTTGGAAAACAGGTCTTGGGAGAACAAAATAAATGAATTTCATTGTCTGGGGGAGTGGGATGGGACACACAGGAATTTGCCTTTGAAAGGAGGTTGCTGGGTAAAGGGCACATGGGACAGAAGAATGTGGAGTTGGCTGAGGTCCACTGGATGGTGTAGGGTAAATGAAGACTGGTCAGGCTGTTGCCCCTCTGGCCTCTGTGGCTATCAACTGAGGCCTTGATTGTGCTACTGCAGGAGGCACTTGGGAGCATGGGCATGGGCATGGGGCATGCATGCCTTTTGGTGGGCACCTGGAGTATGGTGTGGGCATGAGTTAGTGGGCACACTTGAGCCTGGATGCTGAAGCTAGAAGGGCGGCGTCACTCAGACACAGAACGGCTGTGGTGGAGAACTGCGGGGAATAGATACAAGAGGAAGAGACCACAAGGTGATGTCAGAGAGAGACCACATAGAGAGTAGATTCACTGGGGACTGAGAAGCCTTCCAGTCTCCTGGCTCCCCAAGGTCCCTGCCTACCAGCTTAACTGTCCTGCTTCTGGTAGCCTCAGTACAGATTGTTACAAATAGGCCCACACAGGGAAAGGCATTTTCCACATGACTAATTTTCCTAAGAATAGATTCCTCACTTCTGAGTTTTCCTGTCCTTTTTGTTCTGTGTCAGCTATCTCTTGGTTCTGGTTGTGTCACCGTTGTTCAACATCATGTCCTGTTGTATCTGTGAAAACTGAGAACAAGCTCAACAGATAGTTCACCACACCCAGCTGTTCCTGCTGACATGGTGAATTGGCCATGGTTCCACCCATCGCACACAATACTCTGCAGTAGTAAATCCTTAATGTGAGAAAACCTGGCTATGAGAGCTTATGCTAATATGTATAGATCATGTTATCATGGAAATGCTGTATTGATCCACCTGAGTCATTCTCATCTGTAAAACAATTAACCATGCTTACCCTGCCTGCCTTCCATAGTTCTTGACAAGTTGACAAATAGTTATTTTGAAAGTGACTGTTTTAAATGAATGTATGGAATTATTATGATTTCAGTTCCTAACATTAATAATGTGATGAGAGTATCTTTTTCTGATAACCTGTTTATCCATGTAAAAACAATTTTCTCAAATTTAGTGGGTTTAATATAACATTGTGATAACATAGCTTTGAGTTCACTCTTGCCTAAATGTCATAAAAGAAGTTTCAACTAAATGTTGATAAATATTACAACTAGATAACATGTTATTATTGGCTTCTGTTTAAGTAGCCATTGGTCGGCTTTAATAGTCATTGATTAAACTCAACCTACAATTGAAATAAATGGTAAAACTTTTAATCTGGCCATTGACCATTTGGCCATTTGACCATCATTCCCCTGATGATAATAAAAGCATATAACTTGATTTTTAGATTTAGATTCCTGACCTGCTTTTCCGATTTACCCAACCTGATCTTACTCTCCCTGATGATGTCTGGACTTCAAAGTAATTTAGGAGATTTTGCCATTTTTAACTACACAAGAGAGGAGTTAATGTATGTTAAGATAAGGAAAAAAAGAGCATCCGTTATTTTCACCAATTGTACACTTTGATAGGGAATATGGGAACCTGGGGCCTCACAACACAAGCTGAAGGGCTACTGGGTGCAGATTGTAGAATTTTTCCATGGAGATGAGAACTATGAGCTGATTGGTGTTAAATGGTCCAATCAGCCATATGATTGAAAATGGTCCAATCAGACTTGTAGGTGGCGGGCCCTGAAAGAAACTATAAGGCAGGGTAGGTGCCAGCTTGGGACTCACTCTGTTCTTGAGAGATTGTAGGATAAATGAGTCATCAGGATTTTCCATCAGTAACAGACCCCTGTGGGCCTACAGGCATGCCTGATGGCGGGTACCTGAAGGTTGTGGGTGTGCGTGAGTGGGCACACCTGAGCCAGAGACTTGGGCTTATAAGCAGCAGCAGAAGTGGAAGAAGCAGCAGAGGAAGGGGCAACAGTGGCAGGAAGGAGAGAACAGAGTGTGGAGCAGAGGACCATTTGGGGTGCAGCAGGGAGACCAGGAAAGAGCGGCAGAGAGGCCAGAGAAAGTGAAGATTCGCCAGGGGCTAGGAGGCCTACCAGCCTCCTGGCCCCCCCAACCTCCCTGCCTGCCCTGTACCTTGTGGCCTCTCTACAACATATAATTAAAAGCCAAAAGTCACTGAGGGCTCCAGGACTCCTTTTGACTCGCTGAGCAGCTCTATAGAGAAGCTGCTCCTGTGTTCCGAGTCTTCCTGCCCCTACAGAGACTCATGTTCCTGAACTCCAAAGAAAAAAGAAGCATCCAACAGCCAACCTGTTACAAAGAAGCAAAGCTGCTGCCTTCTGATCCGCCTCAGATATTACCTGAAAAGGAACACCAGAAGCCCGGTGTGGTGTCTTGAAGAGCTGTTTGTTGTTGGTGTGGGCCAAAAACTTAAAGAGAGCCGTTAATGCAGAACTGCTCACACTGTTGATGGGTGACCGCCACTCTGAGCCTGGGTCACTTTTGAGAGCTGGTAACACCATGTATCATCTGCCACCACCTTCTGGTGCTGCTGCCTCCTGTTGTCAGGTCCAACATTGGGTGCTGTCCACCCCAACCTTCAGACTGTGTCTGTGGGCTGCTACAGTGTCATCTCAGTGGCCTGTGAGTTCTCCAGCTTCAGGGAGACCAGGAGCTGCTTGCTGGGTGCCTCAAGCTCCAGACCCTCATTATCGGGATGGTGCCATCTTGGATGATCGGTCTTTTATTCAGGATATCGGGATACCATCTGGGGTTAGTAGGCAGCCACTTGGGGCCTTAGAAACTCATTTCCCCTGTTGTTAAATAAACCCCATTGTTCTCTGAGCCTGTGTGGTCTTGCAATTGTGCATGCAGGTGAGAACCCACAGACAGTGACCTTCCCTCTATTGGTCACTGAACTTTGACACTCCAGCCCCCTCAGCACAACTCTTTCAGGGAAAGAGGGGAAAGGAAATCTTCAGAACCTTAATGCCAGAGTTGATTGTTTTATAGCTCTTACAGATTTTTTTTCCTAGCCAGCAGGATCAGGATACATTGGAGCTTGTCAAAAATGCAAATATTCAGGCCCCTCCCCAGATGGACCGAATCAGAAGCTCTGGGAGTGGGCCCAGCAATCTGCTTTAACAACGCTCCAGGTGGTGCTTATGCAAGTTGGAGAACAACTGCTCTGAAGCATAGTTTGTGCGCCCTCAGACACAATGCAACCATGCATTTTTTTCAATATCTTGAGTGTAGACCGGCTTCTTCTGGTACATGAAGCTGCTCACATAAAAGTGTGTGTTACATGGGAAATGCCAATTTGATCATGTACTTCTGTGGGTCTAGATCAGCACCTCATAGAGCTCAGTCCTCAGAAGCACAGGGTCATTGTCCACCCAAGTAGATGCTGTTGCACCTGGAAAGAAAGCTGTCCTTTCTCAACTGGCCTTTATGATACACACAGGGCGAACACTGAATGTGTTTACTGAATCATCCAGGTCCACTTCTCTCTAGCTAAAATCAACCTTACCAACCACATGCTAGTAATGTCAAAATCTTCAATGGCCTCTTCTAGGCCTACAACCACATCAGCACTGTCCCTGGCTGCCAGGGTATATGGGGGCAGATCCTGGTTTTGTTGGCATCCTGTAGCTTTCCAAAGCCAAGACTTTGATAGTGAGGGTCTTGGGGCCATTCTGAGACTTGACCTATCTAGTTTTTTACCCAAATCAAGTTGCTGTAATATACATTAAAAAGCTGTGTAATTATGCATGAAATTATACACAGAAGGAGAAAAGGCAGGTCTTAGGAAATACAAGGCATGTACAGAATGGATTCTTCAGTTACACAAAACTTAGAGGTTTCTTTCCTCACCACACCCTTTCCAATAGGTCTCTCTGTGCCTACCTACTTCTCTGCATGCCTCTCTTATTTTTTTTTAAAGATTTATTTTTATTTATACATACAAGCTGGGGTACAGGCCAGAGGTGTGGGGCGGCGAGAGGGTTCACCAGAGACAAAGCGGGGAGCAGAACAGGCAGATCAGAAATACACTGCTAAGGGGAGCAGCGGGCAAGGCAGAAGAGGTCTGCCGCGCCATGTGGGATTCTCCCTGGCCAGGCTTCGAACTCGCGTCGCTGCTGCCGACAGCTCCACAGCACAGCGCTTAACCGCTGAGCCACCGGGGAGGCCCCTGCATGCCTCTCTTAATGACACCTATCCCTATATCTATAATATGAAATTAAAAAGTTAAGCATCATGTACTTTAGGATCACTTGTGCTGAGCCAACGTGCTAGCCTTGCTTCCAGTAGTTTCAACAAAGGATTTCTAGAGAGATGGGGAAGAGTTCTCCTAGACATCATAACATTGAGAAAAAAACCCAAATCCCTTAACATCAATTACAATATTTACAGTTTTGTTTTAACTCATTAGCTGTTTAACTTCAGCTTTCTGACCCTCAGTTTCATCACCTGAAAAATGGAGTAACAATACTTATTTTTATAAGATTTGTGTGCTAGATATAATTAATATTAGGTGAACACACATAAGGAGGTGCTTTAAAAATGGTATCAGTTACTTGTGACTGTTAGATTACTTTTACTTGCAATAGAGGAGATACGTAAAAAGTTTTTAAAAATAAAAACTGTCTTAACAATTTGACATTGGAGTTATCAAAAAGATATTTTGAAATCATTTTCACTTAAAATAGGTTTCATTTGATTTGGGGTTGTCTGGACATCTAAGACAAGTTAGAGGACAGACCTCTAAAAATTCTCCCCCATTTTGAGATTTAGTGACTTAGTCCTGGTCTAATGACACATAGAAAATTGATTTAAGTAACACAGTTGAAAGCAGAGGAACAACAGTTGCTCTCCATTACCAATTTCCAGTGTTTGTGAAGTGGTTCCTGTATTTGTCTTTGAGTACCCACAATAATGCTTTCAATTTCCATCCCTGCAATCATCCATCAGTTTCAAAACATTTCTGTATTAGCTTTTAAATTAATAGACATTACAGGCCTGCTGGACTCAGAGTGGGTAAACAATTTGCCCAGGATAGAGAGGGGTCAGGGATATGTAATTTCAGGTTAGTATTGATATATCCTCACCTTTTCTAATAGGTATAAATGCAGTTTCCCTCTCTCAGTGTGTGTTTATTTATTTATTTTTGTTTATATCTTTTACATTATTGTGTATTCCCCATAGGTTACCCACCACCAATTCACCTGTGAACCATCACCATAGTCCCTTGTGCTCTTTTCTCCCCCGTTTTGAGCCCTTTTCTTCCTCCTCCCTCGCTGAATGTCTTTCTCTTACTTGGTCCCCCTATATTCCTGCTATAAGTGAAACCATTCGCTATTTTTCTCTTTCTGGCTTACTTCGCTGAGGATGATCCCTTCTAGCTCCATCCATGTTGCTGTGAATTGCATGTGTTTATCTTTTTTGATTGCTGAATAATATTTCATTGTGTATATGTACCACATCTTCTTGATCCAGTCATCTATTTTTGGGCATCTGGGTTGTTTCCATATCTTAGCTATTGTAAACAGTCCTGCAATAAACATAGGGTTGCAGGTATCCTTTTGGATTAATGCTTTTGTATCCTTTTGGTAGATTCCCAAAAGTGGTATTACTGGGTTGTATGGAAGCTCCATTTTTAGCAATTTGAGGTATCTCCACACAGCTTTCCATAGTGGTTGGACCAGTTTGCATTCCCACCAGCAATGTAGGAGAGTTTCTTTTTCTCCACATCCTCACCAACATTTGTCATTGCCTGTTTTTTTTATTGTGTGCCATTCTTGCTGGAGTAAGGTGGTATCTCACTGGGGTTTTGATTTGCATTTCCCTGATTATAAGTGATGTTGAACGTTTTTTCATATACCTGTTGGCCATTTGTATTTCCTCTTTGGAGAAGTGTCTTTTTAGGTCTTCTGCCCATTTTTTGTATGGATTGTTACCTTTGTTTTTGTTGAGTTATGTGAGTTCTTTGTATATCTTTGTGATCAGTCCTTTATCAGTTGTATGAAGTGTAAAGATTTTCTCCCAATCAATAAGGTGTCTCTTTGTTTTGGTCACTGTCTCTTTTGCTGTATAGAAGTTTTTGAGTTTGATGTAATCCCAGTTGCTTATCATCTCCTTCACTTTCTTTGCTTTGGGGCATGTCTCTCTGAAGATGTTACCGGAAAGTATGTCGTGTAGTGTGTGCCTATGTTTTCTTCTACGTATTTTATGTTTCAGGTCCTACATTCAGGTCTTCCATCCATTTTGAGTTGGTTTTTGTGTGAGATAGTGATCCAGCCTCATTTTTTTTGCAGGTGGCAGTCCAGTTTTCCCAGCACCATTTATTGAACAAACTCTTCTTGTTTCATTGCATGTTTTTTGCTCCTTTGTCAAAGATTAGTTGCCAATAAATATGTGGGTTATTTCTGGGTTTTCTTTTCGATTCCATTGGTCTCTGTGTCTGTTTTTATTCCAGTACCATGCTGTTTTAATTATCATGACTTTGTAGTATCTGGGAGTGTGGTACCTCCATTTTCTTTCTTTTTAGTCAGGAGAGCTTTTGCTATTCGAGGTTTTTTGTAGTTCCATATAAATTTCATCAATATTTGCTCTATTTCTTTGAAGATTGTCATTGAAATTTTTATTGGACTAGCATTGAATCTATAGATTGCTTTCGGTCATCCGTGCCCTGCTTTCACAGTATTTGAATTCAACTTGTAAGGTAACTGACATAAGTAAAAAATAATATTTCTAATAATGAACAAGACTTGTTTTATTAAAGTATTATTTTCTGTATTTCTGCAGAAAAGCAGAGACCGTGATATAATAAGAAATATATATTTGGTATATATACCAAATTCCAGTCACTGGCATAGAACTTACAGAGCTCTTGGAATTTCCTAAGTGCTGAGAGCAATAAAGCTGTCTTTTGTTAAAGTAATGAAGTTGCTTTTGGAAAGTACCAAGGGGTAGGGACCAATGGCCAAAGGTCAACCATGTGATTGGCTGGAGATTGAGCTCCATCACAAAGGGCCAATGAGTTAGTTAATCATATCTGTGTAATGAGGCCTCCATAAAAACTCAGAAGGGTGGGATTTGGAGAGCTTCAGGCTTGGTGAACTAGTTGGACATGATGGTGAATCAGTGTATTTTAGAGAGGACATGGAAGCCCAGCACCCCTCGCTCTTTCTACTATGCATGTCTTTAATATGGTTCCTCCTGAGTTATGTTCATTGTAATAAATCAGTAATCTAGTAAGTAAAATGTTTCTTTAGTTCAGTGAGACTTTCTAGCAAATTAATCGAAACCAAAGAGGGGGTCATTAGAAACTCCACCCTATGGCCAGAAGCACAAGTCACAGCCTAGATTTGCCATAGGATCCTGAAGGTGAATGTAGTTGGTGGGGTTGGGGGGTTATGGTGGGGGCTTGTCCTTTGGAACTGAGCCCTTATTATGAGAACTGACTATTTCCAGGTAAATAGCAGCAGAATTGAGTGGAACATCTAATGGCTCTTGGAGAATTGCTTGGTGTAGAGAAAAAACCCACACACATATTGGTATTGGTGTGCAAAATGGCAGGAATAAATCAGAAACTACAGGAATTTACACTGGGTGTTGCATGTTAAAAAACAAAATTCAACTGAGTAAATTTTAAAGATCTTACTGGCTTTATCTAGTGATTCATGGGTTGGCAGTGTTCAATTTAGCAGTTAAAAATTAATTCTTAGGAATTATACAAAAACGAAAGACTTGTAGGCAGAAATGAGAGGGAACAAGAAACTTATACTAGGAAGAAAAGGAAGTTCCTTTCCTTTAGAGAATGCCAGGGGTCTCATAGATAACCTAACTAGTGCTGATCAAGCTATTCCTTATTGGCTGGTTTCACATTCCATTTCTGGAAGAGCCAAAACTCTAAGTCTTTGGTGATATAAGACTTAGCACAAGTAAGTCCATTTTGGACCTATTATCTTGTTTTTAACACTACTCAGTGTATTTAAAGTGCTTAAACATATGCTATGATTTTTTCACTATCACTTCATGAGCATGCCTTACCTTCCAAAACTATTTTATATGCCCTGTCGTTCTGAGCACATAGTGTTTGTTGACCTTAAATTTGTATTAGGTATACACTGATATTTCTAAAAATGTATACATAGGAGAAACAACACAAACCTGAGTACACACACCCTTACTTAACATCATGTCATAAGCTCTATGTCTGTTCAGAATTTATGCCTTAGGAAGTCATTAAATCTTAAAAATAAAAGTGTACAGTAAATTAGAGTAATAAATTGATGAGTGATCTTTATAACAGCTTCACTCACTCATAAACCTACCTTAGTAGGTAGATATGTCTATATGTCCTGAGAAAAGTACAATTAAGAAATCTTTATTTCTAACTGATTAATTTAAAATTGAAATACCAATGGCTCCTAATAAATGGTAAGTTTGAGCTACAGACTTTCCATCTTATCTTCATGTGTCTTACAATTTTATTAACTATAAGTGTAAAAATGGGTGAAATTTACTAATTTGGGTTCTGATAATTCCAGATTTGTGGCATTTCCTCCCCCCCACTAAAAATTAGGAGACCTGTGGCTGTGGTGTGCTTACGAAAAAAAAAAAAATGACTTTCTACATCTGTCAGTGTAATCAAGGACAAATAATATATTTGAGAAAAATATTTGGGAATTCTAGCATATTCTACTACAATATACAAGTGGGTGTTAATGATTTCAAGTGAATTTTATTTGTTCAAAGGTGAATATAGAAAATGAATAGCACTTTGTAAATAAAGTGATGTCTGAGTACCTGGAAGTAATACATTTTTTAAGTGATATGTAAACGTTAGTAATTTAAAATGGTCTTAGAATTAATACTGCCTCTGACTTTGACATCTGCCAATTGCCGTGAACTGAAATCAGCTATTTGAAACCAAACTAAGGAAATATGGTTTTCTGACTAGTGTGACATGTTATTGAGGAAAGCTACCCCTACTTTTACTTACTATTAATGATTGCAAAACTTGTTACACAGTAGGTATTTTCTGAGCACTTTAAGTGTGGATACTTAACTTGTTTGATAAAGGCACAAAGGCTTGGGGTGTGGAAATAACTGCCGTGCTCATACAACAAGTAGCAGTGGCATCAGAATTCAGGTGTGTCTAGCTCCAGAGTCCATGTTTTTTACTGTTTGATTTTGATTGTAACTTAATTTATCAGCAGTAACCCCCAATAGGTTATACTTCACTGAAGTATTACAGAGATGATATCCTGAATAGCACAGAGCATAAGTGAATGCATGTTAGGCAGTATAGGTTTTGAAAACAATGAACAAAACCTTGACAGGACCCCTTAATTCAGTGAATCACAAACCATATGCTCCAGTCAATTGGCCCCCTTCACCTGTCTAGGAGATGTACTCATTCTGATTTGTGTGGCAGGAAAGATGTAGAACGTTCTTCTTTCTTGTTCATCCCATTGGCCCTCTTCTAACCACTGTGATCTCAGAACGAATCCCTATCTCCCCGTGTAAACCAGGGAGATTGTTCTTGAGAGGGAAGAATGTTTGTATTTCTCTTAGAGACACCTAGTACCAGTGTCAGGTCTACATGGTTTGTTTTATGGAAGACCTACCTTGTTCTTTCATTCCTGACAAGGCCTTTTCCTTTCTTTCTTGGATTGTAAAACAGTGGATCATAATTCATGAAATCAGGCCAATTTCTTTATTTAACTTTGCTGATTTAGAGAAGCTTAATCTTCATAATCAGACACTTAGTATATAGAGCTATTCCTGCCCTTACCCTTGGGGTGCTGATGAGTTCTGTTTTCTGGTGGATTTACTCTTCCACAGAGTGAGGAGAATGGCTTTTATGATGAATTGGTTTTTATAATCTCATAGAGTAGACTTTGCATGCGGAAGCTTGGTTAGTTTGCTCTCTTCCTTCCTTGAATTTTGTTTTCCTCAGACTTGGAATCAAATGTTAAATTTTTATTTCATCTTATGGAGTAATAGAGGCAAAAACATATAGACGAGACTAACTCAACACCTTTTACATACTCACAATCCTTGCTTTCTCCTTGCCTGAAACCTATAGAGTAGGAATTCTGTAGTAGATCTGAGTTAAGCTTAGGATTACTGTTCCATGTAATTGTTTTGCAGAGTGCATATTCTTGAAAAAAATGACTTTGAGTCTCCCTCAGATTGTCACTTTTCCAATGGTCTAAGGTCAGAATCCAAGTATACCTGAATTTCTCTTTATTTTGGGGGTTAAAAACTATGTTAATTTCAGTTCACATATTTAGTGTTAATTAATCTATTGACTATTACTATAATTATATATTTTTTTGGTATTCATGAGAAACTATAGAGTGTCTCCTCTTTACCAAAAATCAGAAATTTTATACTTCAATGGATATTAACTTAAGCCATTTCTGTTATAAACTATTGTAGTATTAAAAAAATCACTAAAATACCCTTTGGTTCTCAAAAATAGATTGTATTTATCTACATTCACCAGATAACTCACCTTTTCTTCTTCCTTGCATCTGTCCCTAGCTAGCAACATATAGCTCAACATTTTAGTGACAGTAAAAGCAATATAAAAAGAAAAAAGAGAAGATTAAAAAATAGTTGTGCTCATTTGGAATTTCATCTTCTTCTTTTTATTTTATATACCAATAGAGAAAAATGTGAACCTAGATAAGTGATTCCAAATGCAATATGCTATTTCTTTTACAACATGTGTTTTATGTTGGAACACTAACGTTATAATAAAATTCAAATGAAAGATTGAAAGTTAGAAGCAGAAAAATTAACATTGAAATTTCTCAGTAAGTAAATTGGACTGTTCCTTATTTTCTTTGACATTATTTAACACCATTCTCTGATTATTCTGAAGAAGATTTTATTTTTAGGTAACTGCTAAGTAATGGCTTTTTTCTGCATAATTGGACTTAATGAAGGTATTTCCCATGTGTTTCTCATGTTCGTGTGCTCAAGCTGAGCACTCTGTCATCAATAGATGAGAAATGAAACTCATATATAGCAATTTATGGGCTCCTTTAAGAGAAAAGAAGTCTTAAAATATCACTATTGACATTGGTATCTTTGTATCTGTAGTCAAAATCTTCATTCCTGAAAATAGGTTTCCACCAGCTTAATATTATCTGATTCATGGGGAGAGAAATTTATATTATAAAGAAGAAAAAAGTTAACAATAAACTGAAATTTTCATTGAGAAGCAATATTTTCATAAATAATTAACCCAGTACTTTCAAATAGTAATTGAAGTCTGTGATTGGAAGCATTTCATTTTTTTCCCCCAAGTTCTTCAAGGACTCTTTCCATTTACAGTGAATTTTTTGGTGGTGGTGATTTATTGTTTAGATGTTGTGATACTTAGATTGAAGTAAGTGATTGAAGTAAGTTCTTTTCCAAATGCCAATGAAATGGTAAACGAAGCCAAAGGAAATTGATACACAGATTATCTACACTTTTTCACACCTGAAATAGCTCCTTGTTTTTTTTCTGATTAAAAGAACAGTAAATATTGAATAATTGATATTTCTTAAAATTTTACCGAATAATTAGGAATAGCAAAATCCACGTCATGCAGTAAATGGATACTTTTTGAGTCTTACAGGGCTCACAGAAGTTCTTACTAAAACTTTCTTTTTTTTCTGACTTGCTTTACATATGCAGAAACTCCTTGTCACACATATTACCATATCAGCCATGTAACTACTTTTGTATTATTTATTCAATAAATATTTATTACAGACCTTCTATATATTCATTATACTATGGGATGGAGGCTTAACAGTGAATAAAACATGTGCCAGCCCTCACTGACTTCATGTATTAGCAAACGAGATAGACAAGCAATCAGACAAATAGACAAAAATGTGATTGCAAATTGTGATGTCACTAATTAAACTATGGATTGAATTATAAGGAAGACCTATTTATGATAGAGCCTAAATTTGAGAAAGAATCAACCACAATTAGAGGTAGAGTAAATTCCAGAGGTAATGAAAATATTTGCAAGAACCTGTTAGTGGAAAAGACATTTGTCTTTTTAGGAAACGGGGGAAACTGTTTAGCTGTGGCTGAAGTGTAGTGAAGGAGGATCAAGAAATAAGATGAAAGTTTAAAGTTGCAAATAAATAGAAATATAGGTATGTAGAGTTTTCAAAAATCACAGAAGATAAGATTTTACTGTACATACAAAAGGCAATCAAATTGTTTAATTATGCAAAAGGCCAAATCTAATTTGTTTTAAAAAGATTATTTCTGTTACTTCAGGGAGACCAATTAAATAATTTTGACAGTCATTTTTGATGTCTGCACAGTAGAGAAATGATGAAACTGTTTCAAGGTGGTAATAGGGGATTTATAGAAAATTAAAGCAATTCATCATGCATTTTTGGGGATTGAATAACATGACTTGCTAATAGATTAAGTACGAGAGGGAAAGAGAGGGAAGAAAGTGAACCTTTGTTGTGTTGGCACCATTGCCTCTGGTGCCATGTCTTAAGAGGATGAAGCTTGGGGCTGAGAGCAGGAGGATAGGACTCCATTGTATAACTTGGTCCTTTTGAAATTGAAATATCCATGTGAAGATGCCAAGTAGGCAGTTTGATGGTAAGGTTGGATCTCAGAAGTGAGAGCTGGCCTGGGGAGATAAATGAAGGAATGATTAAATATAAAGATGGTTTTTAAATCATGGGCTTGGACATGATCACCTGAGACTGTATATGTACTACAGAGAGATGAGTGGATTATGAAATTCTTATTTTATGTTAACATTTAAGATTTAAACAGCTACTCAGCCAAGATAAAACATCTCTAACCTTCCTTTTAATTGTCCTCTGAAGGTATTTTTTTTAAATATATATTTTTATTGTTATTTATGTCTTTTACATTTTGTATTCCCCTTGGGTAGCCCACCACCAGTTCACCTGTGATCCATCTCCATGGTCCCTTGTGTTCTTTTCTAAGGTATTTTTAAGTGTCTTATGACTTGAGGTCAGATTCCTGTTCTTCCAGAGCATCTAAAACTTGGCTATAGTCTAAAAATAAATACTCTAGTAAAAGGTCTGTATTGAGGACTCATAATTCCTTCTTAAATTTTGTGAGAAAATTCTTATTAAAGTAAATAAACTCTAATTTTAATGGCCCAGTCAAGTAGTAAGCAAGCCAGATGGGCAGCCCCAAGCCTGTTTACAGGCATGTGGTAGGGAGCACAACCCAAGACTCATGGACAAAGACCACTACTTCCATTATAGCATGGTTGTTAAGAGCCCTTTCCTGTCTCCCTCCTCCTGGTAGGATCAAGATTGGACTCCTCCCTCTACTTCAGTGAAGAACTGGTGAGGCAAAACATTGGAAACAAAAAAAGTTGGTGGCTACCAAGGATTAGGAAGGAGGAAGAGATTAAAGGGTGAACCAGAGGATTTTTTTCTTTTCTTTTTTTTTTTTTTTTAAGATTTATTTATACAAGCTGCGGTACAGGCCAGAGGCGCGGGGCGGCGAGAGGGTTCACCAGAGACAGAGCGGGGAGCAGAACAGGCAGATCAGAAATACACTGCTGAGGGGAGCAGCGGGTGAAGCAGGAGAGGTCTGCCACACCATGCGAGACTCTCCCCGGCCGGGCGTCGAACCGACATCGCCCGCAGCCAACAGCTCCACAGCGCAGCGCCCAACTGCTGCGCCACCGGGGAGGCCCGGAATTTTTTCTTTTTAACATCATTGTTCATTCTCCTGTCATCTCAGGTGTTATCCCCATAAAGTTACCCCCACCAAGACATTCATGAACTGTCACCAAAGTCTCTTGTGCTCTTCCCTTCCCTATTTGATCCTTCTCTCTCCTCCTTCCCAGCTGAGTGTTTCTGATTTATAATTTCTCTGCTAGATTTTTCTTTTTTCCCTCTGATCCCTTGTTTGGTTTTCCTATGCTCCTCTTATAAGTGAAGCCATCCGATATTTTTCTCTTTCCTTCTGACTTATTTCACTGAGCATAATCCCTTCCAGCTCCATCTATGTTGCTGAAAATGGCATAAGTTCATCTTTTTGAGTGCTGAGTAGTATTCCATTGTGTGTATATACCACTTTTTTTTTTTAATCTAGTCATCTGTTTAGGGGCATTTAGGTTGTGTCCATATCTTAGCTATTGTAAATAGTGCTGCAGTAAACATAGGACTGCAGGTTGCCTTTAGAATGGTGTTTTTGAAAACACAGGATTTTTAAGGCAGAGAAACTATTTTGTATCATACCATAATGGTGGATATAGATCATAGTACATCTATCAAAACCCACAGAGTGTACAATACCAAGAGTGAACCCTAATATACAATATGGATTTTAGGTGCTAGTGATATGTCATTGTAGATTTATTAATTATAACAAATTATCGCTTTGATGGGGGAAGTTGGTAATGGGGGAGACTATGCAGATTTGGGGGAGAGCGGGCATAGGCTCTCAGTTGTACTCTCAATTTTGCTGTGAACCTAAAATTGCTCTGAAAATAAAGTGTATTATAACAATAGGATGATAGAAGCCACTGCTCTCACAGTTCACTGGCCACTGTAGTGTAAGGATGTATAATTCATCCACAAGCAAAAGCAGAGAATAATTTGAGGAATTCTCAAATCCAGTCTAACAGTGTACACCTCAAGATCAAAAACCCCACCTGAATATCTTGGTAGTCATCTTAGCAACTAGTACAGAGCCTTATTTGTAGATGGTATTCAAGGAATTCAGGAAAATTTAATTATTTTTGTAGAAGGATCTTACAGGCATGAAATTAATAGACTTCTGGAATTAAAAATGGTGATTCACCAGTAGTATTTAAATTTTCATTAATCACAGTGTGTAGTAATTTTCCGTGCATCTTAATACATATTCATTGTGTGCCAGTAGCAGCCTCATGACATGTAGAATATCAGCAGTTCAGTTGATCTGAAGTTATGTTGGAGAAATATATTCAATTTACATATATTAGATGGTCTGGATTTGTTTCTTTTAGTAGTTCTATTTTGATTATTTTATAGCTTCTATTTTCATTAAAAAACAAACATCCTGTTACAGTAATTTTAGATAATGCATGAAAATGCAAAAGCATTCAATTCAACCAATAAAAGCAACTACTTTTTAAAAGTTTTTAATTGGGATAAAATGTATACAACATAAAATTTACCATCTTAACCATTTTCTTTTTAATGAGGGAGCTAGCTATCTTTTTTTTTTAAAGATTTATTTATTTATACATACAAGCTGGGGTACAGGCCAGAGGCGTGGGGCGGCGAGAGGGTTCACCAGAGACAGAGCAGGGAGCAGAACAGGCAGATCAGAAATACACTGCTGAGGGGAGCAGCGGGCGAGGCAGGAGAGGTCTGCCGCACCATGTGGGAATCTCCCCGGCTGGGTGTCAAACTCGCATGGCGAGCTGTTGACAGCTTCACAGCACAGCGCTCAACTGCTGCGCCACCACGGAGGCCCCATCTTAACCATTTTTAAGTGTATAGTTCAGTAGTGTTAAGTACATTCATATTGTTGTGCAATCGTTAGGAATTTTATAAAACTGAAACTCTATACCCATTAAAAGTTTCTCAATTTCTGCTCCCATCAATCCCCAGTAACCACCATTCTACCTTGTCTTTCTGTGAGTTTGACTACTCTTGTTAGCTCACTTAATTGGAATCTTACAGTATTTGTCTTTTGTGATTTATTTCATTTAGTGTAATATCCTCAAGGTTCATCCATGTTGTAGCATGTCAGAACTCTCTTCCTTGTTAGGCTGCATAATGTCTATTTATCACATTTTGTCAACCCACTCATCCATCCATGGATAATAAGATTACTTCTATTGTGAATAACACTGTTCAGAACATGGATATACAGATATCTCTTCAGTGCTTTCAATTCTTTTTGGTAGATACCCACTCAAAAGTGGAAATGATTAATCTATTTTTGATCTTTTGTGCAATTGCCATACTGTTTTCTGTAGTGACATCACCATTTGCATTCCCACCAATAATACACAAGAGTTTCAATTTCTCTACATCCCCTCCCTCCTTCCCTCCCTCCCTCCCTCCCTCTCTCTCTCTCTCTCTCTCTCTCTCTCTCTCTCTCTCTCAGTGTGTGAGTGTGAGTGTGTTCCCAGTAGACATTCTGATACTCTGATGGGTGAGAGGTCGTATCTCATTGTGGCTTTTTGGACACATTTTTGTGATACATTTTAATACATTTATATGAGATAATTAAAAAATGTTAAATACTTTGTTAGGATACTTTTGGCTGCAAATAACATCTAACTCCCACTCAGATTTTTGGAAATAGAGGAGTTTAAGGTAAAATATTTTTGGGAAACCCTACATTACTGTTTTTGAGAATTTCTGCATTAAAAATCCTGTTTTAACTTATTTGACCCAAAATAATAAGACCAATCAATGGAACTGATATTTCAGGGAGTACACCTAAAGAAATGTTCTTACAAAGGAGTAGGATGGGTTGAAGAGTAGAATATCAGGATTTAAATTCCAATTTTATCTTTTATAAGTTTCATGAGCCACAAATTAGCTCTTTAATTCCATTATATCAGAAAAAGTATTCTTATTCTGCACTAAGCATTTATAGTAATCCAAAGTCTTCTCCAAAGATTTTTACTGTGTCAGTTACTCCCAGGATTAATGAATATTTTCATCTCTGGGTTCTGATTCAGGAACCCAGGGTATTACAGTCCTGTAATATTTGCTAGCTGTCACTCCATTTCCTTTGTATATTGCAGGGTTCACTGTGTTGTGCCTTGCTCACAGGAATACATAGTCTTTTGTTCTGTCTGCAAGTCTAGTGGCTTCTCATATGAAAAAATAAAATAGTTGGGGGAACTTAGGCTGTCTAGGAAGCTTTAGCATACATAGAGTATAAAAGGAAAATGAAGAAGTTAGGGAGTTTTAGTAAGGAAATAATGAGGTAATGAAGTGTCTCCTATTCCATGTGAGGAAATCAGAACTTTTCCTGTAGAGATAGTGCCTATGTGGAAGGTATTGGTGTAAACAGTCTAAAGGACAAATAGGACACTATTTCTAAACATCAAAATTGTTCAGAGATCTTCTCAATGTTCCAGAGAAGAATGAGGTTCTGAATTATGGGTACTAGCAATACTCTTGGAGCTCCATTAACACCAGGGATAGATATGACAAGGTAAAATAAGATATGGAGAAGGGGTCTGTTAGACTAACTTCTAACTTCTGATCATGAGATAGTGAATCTAATACTGAGAAGAAAGAGAAAGTTTTGAGAATAAGTAAATGATTTATATTTTGGTCTTCTGTCACTAGAATATTCATTTAGAGATATAGAGGAGGTAAATAGGTATGCTGTTTTGGAACCTAGGAGGGAGTCCTTGGCCTGGGGAGACAGAGATAAATGTATTCCATGAAGATACGCTGATTGGAGATACGGGAAAGGATGAGCTTGCCTGTGGTGAATATGTAGTTCAGAAACAGAACTGTGGGTCAGTAGCATTTTTTCCCCCAAAGATTTATTTATTTATGCATACAAGCTGGGGTGTAGGCCAGACGTGTTGGAGGGTGAGAGGATTCACCAGAGGCAGAGTGGGGAGAAGAACAGGCAGATCGACTGAAATACACTGCTGAGGGGAGCAGTGGGCGAGGCAGGAGAGGTCTCCTGTGCCATGTGGGAAGCTCCCTGGCCGGGTATCAAAGTCGTGCTGCAGTGACTCTGGATAGCTTCATAGTGCTGCGCCTTTACCCGTTGTGCCTCCAGGGACGCCCTGGGTCAGTAGCATTTAAGAGGTGGTTTATAGCAGAGTATACTGAAGAAATATAAGGAGTGATGAAGTGTTGAAACTATTGCAGACAAGGTCCAAAACTTCCCTAAGTACAACTTTATTAACTTCAGATTAGCAATAGCAATGGCAAGGAAAAGGTAACTCTCTTCAACCTACTTCAGGTATTAACTCGAAACTTGTAGCAGTCTGTCACTTTGCATGAATTCTTCATATCTGGTTGCATTAAGAGGTATTTGTGATCTAACTTAACAAGAAATAAGACACAGACCTCATAAGCATTGATTCAGAAGTGTGACAGTGACAGGTGGTAAAAAGAACTTGAAAGAGTTGAAGAATGGAGTGCTAGTTCAGATTTTTGCCACTGAATAGTTGCTTGATCGTGAGTGCCTTATTTAGCCCGTCAGAGACTCAGTTTCATTATCTAAAAATTTCCTCCCTGCTCTCAAATTTTATTTCTTTTAAGGAAGAGTCAAACATTTTGTTCATTCAAGATCAGAGAATTTTGTCCTAGAATAAATTACATAATATTCATTAAATTAAAGTACATTCATTTCCATTTGTGAAAAAATTTCCATCACAGTTACTTTCAACCATATTTTAAAAATCATCTTGGTCAATGATCTGACTTTGTTTTAATCTTCATTACATGAATAATTTAAATATGGTCTTGTGTTTTAAATTTTTATTGGTGTATTTCTGATTTTCCAATGACTATTAAATTCTTTCTCACTCTCCAAAGAATCTACATTAGATATGTTTATAATAGAGTCTCAAAAAATGTCTTTTAACTGGTAGCACCATTTTTCTACTCAGTGTTGTCCTATCATTTCTTCTGTCTACCTTTTCATTCGTTCACATGGTTTTCATGTCCCTTCCAACAAGGGTTTGAGCAGTTAGAAAACTATAGGTGTTGAAAAAGTATTTAAAAAAAAAAACAGCATATTTCCCTTTCTAACTTAAATCTTATTTCATTCACGAGACATGTAACAAGAAGTAGTTTGACTCTTGTTTATCTTTATTATAAGGGCAACTCTTCTCTTTCACCCCAATCACTTGTGCTCCATACATTGTATACCCTAATTATACCTCTTACTTTTCTGTGATGCTTCATCATTTTTATTTCTTTGCTTCATTTCCTTTGTTTTACCTGGCATCTTCTCTAGTCTATAGGCTTTCCCACCCTTCTTTATATCAAGGGAACATTAGTTTACAACACTGTGTAGGTTTCAGGTGTACGGTTTCTCATCTGAGCAATTGTATTGCACACCACACCCATCACCACTTGTCCCACCACCATCTGCACCTAGCTATTCTCCCTTCCCCCTTCCCATCTGGTAACCACCATTAGGTTGTTAGAAATGAACATCTACATACTTATTTTCATTTTAGTATTTCTAGGTCTTACAGTGTTGGTCTCCCACTTAGTCATCTTGTGACAGTCTCTCAGGTAGATCTTGCCCACTACTGTTCACTCACAAATGCTATGCTTATGTGATCTTTTTCATAAATAGAGGGACCTGTCCAAACTCTGCCCTGATTTTTCCACTGCTGCCTATGTTAACTCTGAGCCAGCTCTCTGACCTTGGGCAGGCACTACTGTCTTACCCAGGTGGGACTAACTTAAGACTATTTGATAACATATTCGAAGACTATTCGACTATTTGAAGACTATTTGATAACGAGAGACTCTTGCTTCTACATATTGGTGATAAAGAATTAATCATAATGGTTAATGTCTCTTTTGCTGTACAGAAGCTTTTTATTTTGATATAATCCCATCTGTTTATATTGTCTTTCACTTCCTTCGCTTTGAGGGATGTGTCTTTCAAGATTTTGCTGAGATGTGTGTCATGTAGAGTTTTGCCTATATTTTCTTCTATACGTTTTATGGTTTAGGTCTTACATCCAGGTCTTTTATCCATTTTGAGTTGACTTTTGTGCAGGGTGTGAGGTAGTAGTCTAGCTTCATTTTTTTGCATGTGGCTGTCCAGTTTTCCCAGCACCATTTATTGAATAGATGTGGAGAAAAAGGAACTCTTCTTACACTGCTGGTGGGAATGTGAACTGGTCCAACCACTATGGAAAGCTGTATGGCGATTCCTCAGACTGCTAAACATGGAGCTTCCATACGACCCAGCAATCCCACTTTTGGGAATTTACCCAAAGGATACAAAAACACTAATCCAAAAGGATACATGCACCCGTATGTTCATTGCGACTCTGTTCACAATAGCAAAGGTATGGAAGCAACCCAGATGTCTAAAAATAGATGATTGGATCCAGAAGATGTGGTACATATACACAATGGAATACGATTCAGCATGGAAAGAAGATAAACACATGCAATTTGCAGCGACATGGATGGAAATAGAGGGGATCATACTCAATGAAATAAGCCAGAAAGAAAGAGAAAAATATCGAATGGTTTCACTTATAACAGGACTATAGGGAGGCCCGGTGGGAGAGAGACAATCAGTGGGGGGGGGGGGGGGGGGG
>PVIJ01007747.1:0-80013 GCA_004024925.1 Scalopus aquaticus
GGCGAGAGGGTTCACCAGAGACAGAGCGGGTAGCAGAACAGGCAGATCAGAAGTACACTGCTGAGGGGAGCAGCGGGCGAGGCAGGAGAGGTCTGCCGCACCATGTGGGATTCTCCCCGGCCGGGCGTCGAACTCGCGTCGCCGCTGCCGACAGCTCCACAGCGCAGCGCTTAACCGCTGCGCCACCGGGGAGGCCCTGAAACAGATTTTGTGATGTGAACATTCATTCCTTTTTTTTCTTTTTGGGTGAGGAAAAGCAGAAGTGTCTCTAGGGTATTAATTCAGTATTCTCTTATTAACAAAGTGATAATGACCAAAGGACTTTCCCTTGGCCTGTAGACAATGTGTGAGGCAAACGTGATAACCATCATTACACTACGGAAACACCCAGGACTGTAGACAATGTAGAGTTAATAGTAATTGAATCTTCCTGAAAGGCCTTGATCTTGAATTACTTTGGGTAGAGCCTCTGAGTCTGTTTGGGATTGAAACTTAGTTTAAAGTAATGCCCTTGGCAGGCCTTTGATTTATTTTGTTTCACAAAGAAAAATGTATCTCAGGTTTTCTTGAAGAAGACAGCGATTTATATATTGTATTTTCTGTGTGGTTTTAAAAGCAAAGAAATATACGACTCTAACATTGTGCTACTGAGGACGTAATTAGATTGAATTCCTTGATGTCTTGTGAATTATATTTTAGTTTTTGTGTTTTATAAAAAGCCACGTGACTGTTTATTGGTTACATAGCCTCACATATCAGTAAATCATTATTTAATTATAAAATATTAGAATCAGCATTTATGGGTATTACTAGATTAATATTACTTATCAGAACCTTTTCTTGTCACCTCATATGGTGATTTTCTTCCCAGGAAAAAGAGCTTTGTATATAAGTAATTATTCAGTACTAGAAGTTTGAATGTAATGTCAAAAAGGCATCTAATGTTGCCTTTTTTTTTTTTACGGCTCTACCCAGATTTCCCAAATGCTAACTTTTTGCCTTTTTGCCATATTTGCTTTATCCCTCCTGTCTACCCCATATGTATACTTGAGTGTAAATTGAAGACAGTGCCCCCTATTTTTAAATAGCTCCATGTGTATTTACTTAAAAAAAGGCATTTGCTTACATAAGTATATAACTAAAATAAGAAATTAACATCAATATTTATTTAACTTACAGCACTTTTTCAGTTTACCAATAGTCTCAGTAATGCCCTATGCAAAAGAAAATCTCAGATTATGCAATAGACTCTGTTTCCATGCCTTTGATTTGTAATAGTTCTTTAGTCTTTGTTTAATGACTGACATTTTTGAAGAGTACATGTTAATTATTTTAGAGTTCACTCATTTTGGATTTGTCTGTTTCTTTATAATTAGATTCAGGTCATGGATGGGGAGGCAGGAATAACGCAGAAATATGATGTGTACTGTGTGTGCTGTATTAGGAGACACAAGGTGGATATTGATTTGAATGTGTGTATGCTGCTTTTGACTCAATAATCCCAAATATAGGAATTTACCTTGAAGATAGACTTCTAATAGTATGAAAATACACATGCATGAGGTCATAACATTGTTCATAATTACAAAAATTAGGAACAATCTACAGGAGGGGAGAAAGGTTGAATAAAATTTGGCACATTCTCCCAGGGGAGCATAATGCAGAGCTATAAAAGAAGAGAGATCTCTGTGAACTGATTCGGTTGAGTGTGAAACACAAAGTGCATAATATGTATTACATACTGTCTTCTATATAAGAAAGAAGAGGAAATAAGAAAAAATACATGGCTGACTTGGCTTTGGTGCTCAGGCTGCCTGCTTGAGGTGTGGAGTCTTCATTGGTGAATGCCACTTTAGCTCTCCAGGAATGGCTTTGAGTAGGCACAGCGTCCTGAATTTTTTTGGTTATTGCAGTGATCTTGGCCACAAGATGAGAAAATGCTTGAAGAAAGAGTACATGGGAAAGAGGACCAAGAGTGGGGAAATTGTCAATTCAATGTGAACAGACATTTTAGTCCTCCAGAGGAATCTGAACGATAGATTATCTTTTCACTGGGTGCCTTGACTGAGAGATGACCTAAAAGCCCTTACTTGATAGCTGAGCATCCTATCTCATTTGGTTTCCAGTATCCTTTGATTGGAAAGTGACCCATTGAAATGGAGCCATGGAAAAGAATGGAAGCCTGTTCTGAATATTTGTTGGTCAGAGCTTTTCCTACTCTCTCTTCTACCAATGTCAGACCTGATTTCTAACATGTTTCTTCTCATTGCCTACCACCACACAGCATTCATGCAACTTACCTGCCTCAGTAAAATAATTGGCTTAAAAAATGAAAAAGAAAATACATATGTATTTGCTTGTTGGGGCAAAAACACAGGAAGGGTAAACGAGATTAATGTAGTGTAGTGGGGAGGGTGGGGGGGGTCGATGGGAGTGGTTGACTCCTCTGAGGAGTCCATGGAAGGTTTGTTAATATTTCACATACTCGTTATATAAACAGCAATCACACAAATAAAATCAAGTGAAGAAGGAAGAAAATACCCTAAGGTGGAGTACAAACAGATAAATGATCAGAAACTCATTTCAAATGAATAACTACACTGATGCGGGGGATAAAAAAACCTAATTTGAATAACTTTTGAACCCGACATGGACTATGTCCTCAGATAAAGACAAAAAGAGCTCACAACAAGCTTTGAACTAATAGACTTCTTTGGGGAGGAGGGAATCATAGGCATGGATTTGCAATTTTGAAGCAACTTTTTTTTTGTTCTAGAATTAAGCAAATAAGTGAATGTATTGTGGAAAATGGGAGTGAAGTTTCTCACTGGTGAAGGGAGCTACAAATGTGTAAAAGGGAAAGGATGAACTGGAATTAGTGCTGGTGTTTGACTGGGATTGGCGTAAACTCATAGTTTTAAAAGTAAGCATGTGTGTGGAAACACAAGCACACAACTGTACACCTTTTTTCCCTTCATCTGCTGAGAATGCCTGAAAACAGTTACATCTGGTTAGCACTGAGACTTCTAGAGCCAGTTCTAGATCTCTAAAAAACCATCCTCCACTAAAGAAACTCTAAAGAAATGACTGGTCCCAGGTCTCTGGTAGGGAAAATAGAAGATGAGCTTGGAGCATCTTGTAGTGCCAGAAAGTAAGGAAGTGCTCAGAAAAACAAACCAGTGATGGCATGTCAAGGAGAGAGAGGCAAGCTGGCAGAACTCCCATAAAAATAAATAAAAATAAAGGAGGAAGGAAAAGTCTCCCGTAAGTTAGAATTCTAATAAATGTAGAAGAAATGGTGGAATTAGAAAATCTTCATTTGGCAGTCATACCAATTGATTTAAATAGGAATCATGAATGGATATTTAAACTACTGGGTGAAAGTTTGAATAGCTGGGTGTTGAACATCTCAAAGTATTTGCCCAAAGGATTTTAATTATCAAAGGGAATATAATTACTGGGGAGAACTGGGCTGACATCACTGACCAGGTGACCTAAGTTAAAATCTCTGATGTTGTGATAACAACTGTAAGCAGATTGATTGTTTTTCTCAGTTGGCCCTCTAAGATCTGCTCTTCATGATCACCTAGATACTGAAGGAAATTAAGTCTAAAGGAACCAAGCTCCTTTCATCCTTTAGGCAAAAGGGTGATCGATTTTCTGTTTGAGAGAATTTCTGCTTAATTTTATAGACATGTCTCTTTAGGGAAGGTTGATAAGTTAAGGTATGACAACAGAGATTTTGGCCATGATCTTCAGCGTAATGATCTCCCTTTGCGCTAATTTTTTTTTTTTTTGCTATGTAATTTGTGTGTTTTCTCTACTGGTTTTGAAAGGTGGATTCTCTTTCTTATTTGGACTTACCTGAAAATTATTTATATTCTTAAACTCATTAGGCTATCAGAATAGTATTTTATTCCCAGTTAACAGAAAATGAGAATTTTTTTTTTAAGATTTATTTATGTATACAGGAGCTGGGGTGTAGGCCAGAGGTGGGGAGTGGTGTGAGAAGATTCACCAGAGACAGAGTGGGGAGCAGAACTGGCAGATCTACTGAAATACACTGCTGAGGGGAGCAGCAGGCAAGAGAGGGGAAGTCTGCTGTGCTATGTGGGTTAGCTTTCTGGCTGGGGATCGAATTTGTGCTGCAGTGGCTGCTGATAGCTTCATAGTGCTGACATTTCGCCCCTTGTGCTATCAGGGAGGCCCCAGAAAATGAGAAATTTCACAGTTTTGTCTGCTTAGTTTCCATCCACCCCTTTCATAACTTTAGTGTCTTTATTTAAAGCTACCAAAAGTGTGTGTTTCAAAAACATTGATTTTTTTTGTCTTTTCTGTTATTATAATTAAAATAGTGACTAATACTCAGTGGTACCCCCTCTCATTAAGGGTTATGGCTTTTATTTTCCATTTCTATCATTCTAACTGGTTTTAGTGCTTACAACAACATTCTGTAAGTTTTTATTTTGGTTTTGTTTTTTTAAAGATAGATTTATTTATGCATACAAACTGGAGTGTATGCCAGAGTTGTGGGGTGGTGAGAGGATTCAGCAGAGACAGAGTGGGGCGCACAACAGGCAGATCGACTGAAGTACACTGCTGAGGGGAGCAGTGGGCGAGGCAGTAGAGGTCTGCTGCGCCACATGGGAATCTCCCTGGCCTGGTATTGAACTCGTGCTGCAGTGGCTCTGGATAGCTTCATAGTGCTGAACTTAACCCGTTGCACCACCAGGGAGGCTTGTGTTTATTTTGAACTGTGATTTACAGAACACTTTCAAGTACTTTTTACTGAAAAGATGTCTAATACTATTTACCTTCTCATGATAAGTGGTGATTTGACTATTAATGAAATTTCTTGGTCTGAACATTTTTGTATTAAAACTTTAGTGGCTTTGTTCATCTTTCATATCTTTATCTTCGCTTCAAGTTTCTATTTTGTAGGAATAACTTGTTTTCTATTTGTGTATGGTACACCATCTTTTAGCTCTGTAAGACTGGTTTTACATTGCTTCCTTTGATATGAAATCTTGCCCTTTTTACTCTTAATGATTTGTAATTTCACTGTGAATATGCTTTTAATTTTTAAATACTCTAAATTTGGGGAGGAACTGAATGATTCTTTTATCGATTTCTGGCTTTGTTGGATTATGGTCAAAGAGTGTGACTTATTAATTATGTTTTGGAGCATTAAAAATTTTTATTGGCTAAATATACCCTTGATTATTGTAAGTATTCCAAGGACACGAATGAAGAATTAGTATTTATTTGTTACTTATAAGGTGCAGAATTTTATTTATTTATTCATTTAATATTTATTTATGCATACAGGAGTTGGGGTGCAGGCCAGAGGAGGGGGGCGTGAGAGGATTCACCAGAGACAGAGTGGGGAGCAAAACAGGCAGATCTACTAAAGTGCATTGTTAGAGGGGAGCAGCAGGCAAGACAGGAGAGGTCTGCTGCGCCATGTGGATCAGTCTCTGGCTGGGCATCAAACTTGTGCTGCAGTGGCTGCTGATAGCTTCATAGGCTTATTAACCCCTTGGGCCACCGGAGGTACAGAATTTTATACAAGCCTATTATAGTGAAACTTGTTGGTTATTTTATTAAATATATATTGCTCTTTTTTCCCTTGCCTACTTGGCCCATGGAACTGAAATATATTTTGTTAAATTTTCCATGAAGGGTATGTATTTAAATTTTTCCTGCACTTCTAATCTTGCTGCTTTATTATTTGTTATATAAAATGTTACAATGATTAAATCTCTATCTTTTATAATAGTATAAGTCTCACACAAAGTGTTACCTTGCATTTCATCTTGTGATACTAATGTTGTCATTTCTTTTTCCTCTTGATGTCTCTTTACTTGTATTTTACATTTTGTAAATAGAATGTAATGTGATCTTAAAAATTAAGTCAGTCTCTTATCTTTTGGTAGGGGAATTCAACCCATTTACATTTATTGTATAATTTGGTTATGTATTTATGAAATAATCTAGAAAAAATTGTTTTAATTTTCATCCTTTATATTTTATGTTCTTTGTTTTTTTAACCTTTATTTATGCAGGGTTAATTAAGTCTTTTTAAAAATCACCTTATATCTTCTGCATTGAGAATGTAAAAGTAGAGATTATTTTAAGATTATTTCTGAGGAATTTACTATGGTTGCCTTTGTCATTGCCATTAGTACTCTATGAAATTAAACACCACAGCTACCATGTTTTTGGTTTTTAAAAAGATGTCCTAGACCTAGAGAAATTCACACTGCTTATCTGAAAAAAGGCAGCTTGAAGTAGTGTAAAGAATCCTGTGAACCAAGACCTACATATATGACTGTGTCTTTAAATAAGACAGCCATCCTGTGTCTGGTTCACATTGGCATTATTATTTTAAAGATTTTTTTTTTTTTTTGCATGCAAGCTGGGGTGTAGGCAGAGGTGTGGGGCGGTGAGCGGGTTCACCAGAGACAGAGCAGGAAGCAGAACATGCAGATAGATTGAAATACACTGCTGAGGGGGGAGCATCAGGCGAGGCAGGAGAGGTCTGCTGTGCCATATGGGAATCTTCCGGGCGGAGCATCTAATTTGTGCAGCAGCTGCTCCCGCTGCAGTGGCAGACAGCTCCACAGCACTGCGCTTAGCCCATTGTGCCACCAGGGAGGCTCTGGCATTATTTTTTTAAAAGCCCGTAAACACTAATTTTCTCACAAGTAAAACAAATATGTCATTGGAGAATTTTATAGATTTGGAATATTTTGTCTGAATGTCTGCCCGGTAATTGTGTTTGTACATTTTACTCTTCATATTTAGATTTTGAGAGTCAAAGACTAGGATTATCTTTGTAATCCTATCTTTGTAAAGAAGTAAGCTCATAGCAAAATATTTGTTAATGTTTATTAATAGCTAATACTACATCTTGAACAGGATATAGTAAATAGTTGAAGAAAAAAGTTTTAAGAAGATGAGTTGTATCCATTATGGTTACATAGCAGCTAGTTTCTGAAAAGGATAGAGAACTGAATTGGCTTTCATTTTGGATTTCAGAATTTCCTTGTAATTAAAAGATCCTCTATATGTGGCATATACACATTTGAATCTTGAGTTTTAGCAGTTGATCTGTGACATTTAGTTTTATGTAAAATAGTATTTGGAAAAGATAGTCCTATTTTAATTTCTCTTTGGAAATTCTGATTCCGGAAATGTCGAATAGCCTAAGAGTAAGGTCTTAAAGATTTATTACTTTTATCTTATTTCCTGGTGGATTTTCTTTTAATGCCTGTGTCTGGTTAAATGATGACATGTGCTTGAGATTACAACAGTCAGCAGTTTGTTAGCTGAACGGAAGAGAATAGTGAGTAGTCAAGTTGAACTGCAAAGATAGATTTGAGATAGATATGTCATTTATGTTTCAGAAATCTTTTGCAAAGGATATGTGACTGTTAAATTTGTAGTTTTGTTTCTTTTGTCTCCAAAATTATATGTCAGCTAAATAAAGTAGGGAAATGCACCTTACATATATGTGTATGTGTATACATATATGCTCTAATAGCAAGCACACACAGGCATGTCTCCTAAATTGAGAAAGCGTGTAATTAAGATTAGAGGATTTGTGAGTTTGGGAGTCAAAAAATATGGAGATAAAATATAAAACAAAGGTGTAGGTCTGGGATAATTTCTTGACTTCTCTATATTTAAATGAATGGCTGTAACAGAATGCTTTAACATTATGTGATTTTACTATTTTTAGATATTGGTGTGGAATTTGCATGTCACCAACTTCGTTTTAATTAGCTACGTTTTAATCATCAAAGTACTTAATGGGAATTCTTCTTAAAATGTCATATTCCATATTACCATAGTGCTTTATGGTAGAACATTTTTCTTAGTTCAAAGTTAAAGATGGAGTAGGATTTCTAAGGTTGTATATTAATTCAGACTTCATAAAATGTCAATCTTGTGTTTTCTCTTTACCACTGTGAAGACTGATAGGTTCTTTTTAGCAGGTATTAAAATAGTATAGAAATTTTGTCTTTTGTTATAATATTAGTGATTCTCAGATTTTATTTTGCATTTATAGACATAGTTTGATGTTTTAGTTTTTCTTCTTCCTCAAATCATTGCGAATTATGTTAGATTTCTGTATAGTAGACGGTTTCAGGGAGGAACCATTCATTGGCTGAGCTGGTTAGTCAAATGAAGTTGTCTGACATGGGTTACTTTAGTTTGTGGTTTTAGATGAACAGTACATAGTACACAGCTGTTGTTCCGACAGCTTTGTTCCAGCTGTCTTACTGGCCTGTCACAAAATACCCCACATTCCTGTTTTTTTTTTTTTTAAATTAATGGAACCCCTTGTAATATTTTATACTTTATTACTTAAAGTGAATCATAGTAGTTGATTCAATGGTTTCTCTTCACTTTAATACATATCAATAGCTATTTATTTAGAATATTGACTAAGTAGATTATTAATAATAATTTAAATCTTGTTTTTAATTTTTTGTTGTGGTTAATGCTGCAGTTGTGAAATATACAAGACAAGTAAGTGGTAACATTGAAAAAGACACCAAAATTATTTAAATAATTTGGGGACCCAAATAAGTAGTTGGTATCTGAATAATGAAACTGACATCTTCTAATTTCTTATTTTAACCTTGATTTTTTGTTAATGAGTTACCATCAGACTGTAAGATGAAAAGAATTTACATAGGTAATTTTAGTTTGTTTTTGATAAGGTGAACTTAAGTTCATTTTCCTAGTGTATAAAGTAGCTGAATTATAATACAATGAATTTCAAAATTTGTTTTATAATAGGGAACAGGGACTTATGAATATTTGGAATTGGTGATATACATCTATACGTATATATGTGTAAATACATACATAGATAAAGCATGTGCTAATGAGCCTTTTTTGTTATGCATCATGCTAAATGTTTTAGAAGCATTGCTTTATTTACTCTTTACAGTTTCTTATTTACAAATATGGAAACAGGCTCAGAGGCTGAGTAAGTTGCTTAAGATCCCACAGTAATGGCTGAGATGGGACTTGAATCCATATTTTCTGATTACAAAGTACAAAAGGACTACTACCTTCTCCAAATAAATCACTTTGTATTTAAAGACTTACTTTAATAATGAACTTTGCTAGGGATTTCTTTCTTTTTTAAAAAGTCATCGGGTTATTGAAGCATTTTTCTTTGAGTTGAAATCAGGAGAGCTGGACTTGAATAGGGAGTGAAGTTTTGTGTTTTTCCTCCCTTTCTGTCTTCTGCCTCCCTGTGATCTCCCTCCCACCCCTCCTAATCTGCATTGGTGACTGCTCTCCCCCTACCTGGCAACCCAGAAGACGTGTGCCCCCATACCTGTTAGAAATTCCCATACTCAAGACAGTTTGATCACATGTAGTCACAGTCTGTGTGAAATGTACACCCGTGACTCTGAAGCTGTATCTTTTTCCACGTATGTCATTTTCTCTAGATGTGACTCAGTTTTTGTCTCCACAAAGCTTTTCTGAGGGACTGTCCAGTGTGGACTTGGTGCCCCTCCCGTGTGCTTCCCACGGTATCCTGTACATTCTTTTTCTGAGCACTTTGAGACTATGTTGCAAGAGTGATGCCCCATCTGTGTTTCTTAAAAGAACAAAAAAGAGGGAGTCTTTTATAAAACCTGGTGTAGTTATCAAAATCAGGAAATTATTATCATCTAACATATTATTCACATTTCACCAGTTTTTTCAATAAGGTTCTTGATACGAAAGGAAAAAAAATTTTTTTTTTGCATCAGGATTGCATGTTGTACGTATCTTTCTTTAAATTATTTGTAAAATAACTTAGACAAACTGGGTTTGTCTAATGTTTTCTTACTGGAATCAAATTACGTAGTTTTGGCAAAAATATCAGAAAAGTCTTTCTTTGGGACATCGCATTAAGGAGGCACATGTTTATTTTACCGATTACAGATGATGTGAAATCTGATCCCTTGGTTAACCACTAAAAAAATTACTACTGTTTCCTTTGTAATTAATAAATGTCTTGTGGGTAGAGATACTGAGGCCAGGTTAATAACTAGTTACTTTTGAGGTTGTGTCTCTTTCCTCAACTCTTCTGTCTTATTTTTTTTCTGTTACTGCACTGTTCTCTACAATTTGCATTTTGTGACATGATTTTTTTTTTTCCCTAATGTGGTCAAAGAACTCTTGCAACATACTGTTATTTAGGTTCAAAAAGCCCCCATTTATTACATTTGTTTTCAGTAAAAGGATCTACACTTACTGGGCCTTAGTTTCTTCATCTATAAAATGAAGGGATTATATCCATTGTCTTTTCTGATTGATTCTAATGTCCTATGGCACATGAGATAAAAACATTAGGTTGTTTTATCTAGTTTGACCTTTCTCCTAAGGTTCTTGAGAATTGTCCTCATACTTTTTCTTGTAGAACATATAAATGTCTCATTGGTTTAGCTTGTGATAGAACTCTTCATACTTATACTGGTGCCATATCCCTCACACCTATGCAATGCTATTTCCCAAGCTGAAAGAAAACACAGTATTCTCTTTGGTGGGGAGTGGGTAGGGGTAGGGAGTTTCTTTCCTACAACAGAATATCCATAAATAAATCCTGTCATTTCTTGAATTTTTCTAAATTGCTTAAAACAAAAAGGAAGAGATTCAGTTCAGTGGTGCTTACCACCTTTAAAAACTTTACTTACCTATAATTTCTTTTAGAGGGTTCTATAAAGTTTTGATTATTATATCTTAATTTCTAAAAAAGTGAGTCATCTTAAGTCACAAAAATTTGGACCAAATTATTTACTTGTAGAAGTTATTTTATCATAAACAGGCTGAATGAGTCAAGTGTAATTTCAGCATTTTAATACTTTTTAAGTTCTGTAATAAAAGTATTAGATTATCTAACAAATTTTTAAAAATTGATTTGGCGCATTTTAGCTTTTTGAAATAATTTTTAAGAATTTTAAAAATAATTGTCATTTACTTTTTATGTTTTCAGAAAACTTTTGTATGCATTATTTCATTTTACAATAGTGTATCTTTATGAGCAAAAGGCAACTTGATGTCATATTGATTATTTGTATCCTATAGGTGGAAATGGAGGCTTGGGAAGTGTTTACCCAAGTTCTTATAGTAACTGATGGAACTAGTATTTAAGTTTGTTTTCCTGATTCTTGAATTTAGTGATGTTCTTATCTAGAACTGTGAAAGTTAAATTGGAACAAAAATGCCAATACTTAATGGCATTTTTTTTTAAGATTTATTTTTTATTTTTATACATACAAGCTGGGGTACAGGCCAGAGGCGTGGGGCGGCGAGAGGGTTCACCAGAGACAGAAGGGGGAACAGAACAGGCAGATGGATGGAAATACACTGCTGAGGGGAGCAGTGGGCAAGGCAGGAGAGGTCTGCCGCACCATGTGGGATTCTCCCTGGCCGGGCATCGAACTTGCGCCGCCGCTGTCAACAGCTCCACAGCGCAGCGCTTAACCGCTACGCCACCGGGGAGACCCACTTAATGGCATTTTTAATGCCATTTAATAAATGAGATTCTATTCTGTGAGTTTTTTTTTTTTTTTTTTGCATGAATCTGAGAGGAACACTGAATAGGGAGGAGACTAGAGGGAAAAGTGAGTTTTCTGCAGAAGCACACTTCTCGACTGCTTGGTGTGTATTTACTACAACTGCTGATGACGGCACTGATGAAAGCTAGCATGGGGTCAAAGATGACTAGTGGCATTCTTTCTTTAAAAGGCATGTTAAGAAAACTGAGGTATACATTCTATAAATACCATTGTTAAATAAATGTCTGAGAATGACACCAAAGTAGGTTTGATTACTTCTTGGGGCGGAGTAAGGGGGGAGGGACAGAAAAATGTTTTTCAAGGGACATGAAGGGATCTTTGGCCACATTGTTATTATTCTATTTCCTAAGGGCAAGGTGGGTGTACATAGTCTTAATGTTTTTTCTTTATAAAATTTTCTGAGGTAGTTTATAATTAATTAAGAACAGGAATGTATTCTAAATTGAATATGTAGTCAGATGGAAACTCAGCTTTTCTTTTGGTGTTTAAAGTATTATGACTTGGTTGACAAGACCGAAGTGTGTTCTTTAGGGGTTTTCCTTCAGGATGGGCAGGTTTTTTTCCCCTGTGCAAACAACAAATAAAACTTGAGTGAAATTCTTATTACAGTAAAAAGTTCATATTTGAGTTTGAGTAAAATTGTTTTGTGTGAATATGTGTATAAACAAGTGCTGTGATTTGCTTTTGAAATTACTGTACACAATTTCTCCAAAGCACAGTATCTGATTTCATCTTGGTGGTTACAGGAACTGGTGATTAATTGCCTTAAATTTCCTGTATGAAGAAATGATTCTTTTACTTTTCCCAGCACAAAATTCTTTACACTTCTGTAGGTGTACAAAGTGAATGTTGTCATACTGTGGTTTTAGGTGTGTGTGAATAAAGATTTAAAAAATCTAGAATGTCAAATAGTAGACCTGTGCTTTGTGCTGTACTGTTGATATTTTTGCTTATAAAATTTACTCATTTATAAAATGGATAACTTTTCAAGTGAGAACATTTTCGTCAAGGTTGGATTTCTTTTTTCTTTTTTCGGGGGTGAGGGTAGGACTAAGATTATTTAAAAATATGCTGCCTTTTTTGGTGGCCTAAAGAATGAGAGGAATCTTATTTCCAAGAGAGGATGATATGGTGGTAGTTGATCTAAAGGCTGTGCTTTTATTTGACTACTGCTTTTGGAGAAATAGGATGGTGTAGAAAAAAGTTCTTCTAGCAAGAATGTAAAAAGCACGTACACTTAAATATTGCTAACTCCCTCAATAAATAAATAAATGAAAACATGATTTAGGGGCATTTAAATTTATGGGGGTGGGGTAAATTCTTAAATTTCTGTCATCTCCATGTTGGTGTGTTTAGGTTTTTCCCCTTTTTTTTTTTTTTTTTAAATTCAGCTTGAGATCTTCCTGGTTCTTGAATCTGCACATTTTCATATTTTGTTCAGAGGCTCTGGATTTTACATGATCTGTTCTGGCTGATTCTGATACTGCTCTGGCAGGAGAAGGGACGGTGCAGATGCTGTTCCTTTGACCCAGGTGGATCTTGGTGTGCACTCTACTCAGCCTCTTTTGAAACCTATGGGGAGTGGCACTCTTTATTACTGCAGGGACAAGGGAGAAGCCCAGGTCCCCACATGATCTCCATTGAGCTGCTGGGAGAGGGGTTCAGTACTGGCCATTGGAGAGGAACCTCCTGGCTCCCCATTTGGCTGTCTGACACCATACCACTCAGGTGTTGGGGCATCTTTTCACAGCCTGTCGAGTGTGACATTCTGGGGTCTTTGTGGGTGAGACTGAGGATGGGGCCACAGTTTTTTCTGTGCTTGGATGGACCAGTTGTCTAAAAGTTCCATCTTTCTGGACTGTCCTTTTCCTGGTCTGTTAGCTACAAGGAGCACATTTTGTTATTGTTTTGTGTGTCTGTACCTGTTGGCATTTCCTGGTTGCTAACTTTTCCAGCTCTAGTTCTTGGATAGATGAGGTAGAAAGAACCCAAACAACTGATCATGGTGTTGTTCCTTGGGTTCCAAAGCATTAACCCGTTTTCCTTCTGCCTTACTTTCAGATTTTTTTTTTTTTTTTTTACATACAAGCTGGGGCACAGGCCAGAGGCGTGGGGTGGCGAGAGGGTTCACCAGAGACAGAGCGGGGAGCAGAACAGGCAGATCAGAAGTACACTGCTGAGGGGAGCAGCGGGCGAGGCAGGAGAGGTCTGCCCCACCATGTGGGATTCTCCCCGTCTGGGCATCGAACTCGCGTCGCCGCTGCCGACAGCTCCACAGCGCAGCGCTCAACCACTGCGCCACCGGAGAGGCCCTACTTTCAGATTTTTATATATATACAATGTTGAGTAATTTTACTTCCACGTAGTAGGAAAGTATGTCTACTTTGATCTTCCCAGAAGGCAAAACCCTTTAAAGTTTTTGTTGTTATATTTAGTAATGCTGTAGTTAATATTTTCTGCCCAAGTTTCTTATTTCTCTTGACTTTAGATTACTGGCTCAGGAAAATGAATTTGTATATTTATGTCTCTTTATACACACTGCAAATCATTATGTCATTCAACTTAATGATTTCAGTTCTGTGCCTCCTGAGTTTGTGATCCTTTGCTGCGGTTACTTGAAGGCATGTATCATTCCTGTTTTATTTATTTATTTTTTTCAAACCAGTCATCTTTTATTGAGTTGTTTCGCAATTAAGATAGGAAACAAGTTGGGTGCCAGGCAAAGTTCATGGTCAGGAATGCAGAAGCCCTCTTCAGTGATACTTGCATAGTGGCTTTTGTTTGAGTTCCTTGTACGAATGGCATAGTTAAAAAAGCTTGTAAGCTGCTAACACCATAGAAACTCCCGCCACACTCCCTTTTTTCACGTTGTTGTGCTTGTCATACCCATAGTAACCTCTTTGATATGCTCCAGCCGTGTCTTTCGGGTTGAAATCCCATATCAGTATCCAGCTTGGCAGCTCCCCTAGTTTGACATCAAAGAGTCTCCTCTCCTTCAGTGGTATGGCCAACTCCATCTTGGGGTCCTAGGTATTATTCCTATTTTATTTTTATTTTTTTAAAGATTTATTTATTTATACATACAAGCTGGGGTACAGGCCAGAGGCATGGGGTGGCGAGAGGGTTCACCAGAGACAGAGTGGGGAGCAGAACAGGAAGATCAGAAATACACTGCTGAGGGGAGCAGCAGGTGAAACAGGAGAGATCTGCCGCACCATGTGGGATTTTCCCCGGCTGGGCGTCGAACTCGCATCGTGGACTGCCGACAGCTCCACAGCGCAGTGCTCAACCACTGCGCCACCAAGGAGGCCCTATTATTCCTATTTTAAACCAGAAGGGTAGTGTAGGAAGAACGTCTGGGTCTAGAGATAGATTTAGGACTCGGAAGTAATTAGATGATAATTGAAGGTAGTTTGTGTAGATGAGACTTTGAATATGTTCAGGAGGGTCAGCGTGGTTCAAAATTAAGTCTTGAAGGCTACTATTGAAAAGAAGGCAAGAAGAAGAAAAGGAACAAGATAATCAAAGAAGACCCACTGGAAAACTGGAGACAAAAATCATGTTATGTATTGCAGAAACCAAGAGAAGAGAGTTTCAAGAAGGGCTGTGAGGTTTTTAGCAGTGTTATGTTTTAGATTGGTGAATAGTTTAAGGGTGAATATTGTTAGATTGGATTCAGCAATGAATGGTTTATAGAGGGCAGTATAAGGAGATAGTGGGAATAGAAGCCTGACTACTCTGGTCAAAAAAATACTGATGGAGGAGAAAGAAGGAAGGTAAAAACTGGGGGTGCATCAGCTTGTGACTAAATTAAAGTTTCTTGTTTATATGTTGAGGAAAAGGTAGTATGATAGAAAAGATATTAGAGCTAAGGCTTTGAGAAAGTAGGAGGAGATTGAATCTAAACTCAAACTGAAGGACTAAAACCTGGACAGGAATAAATTTTTTTCCCCTTCTAGCAGGGTGGAAAGCATATTTAGAATGGTGTGATTTTGGGTGCAGGAGACTTGAGTGACAAAGGGGAAGTTAGTGGGTGACTCAGCTAGGTTTAGGAGACAAAATAATATACTTGTATATTGATGATTTCAGTTTTATTCAAATTAGTAATTTCATAAATTACATTAAGGCATATCAGAATTGTATATATTTAAAATAATTTGTTGATATAAACAGTTATTATATAT
Organism: Scalopus aquaticus; assembly: GCA_004024925.1. Lineage (NCBI taxonomy): Eukaryota > Metazoa > Chordata > Mammalia > Eulipotyphla > Talpidae > Scalopus > Scalopus aquaticus. The sequence goes on from PVIJ01007747.1 coordinate 15,779, forward strand.
CTTAAAAGAAAGTTGGCAATAGGGTGAGCAGACAATTAAAAAACAAATACAATAAACATTTGAAATTGTTATCCTTGGAAGAAAAATAAGCCATTTGAAAATTATCATTTGACAAAGATCAGTAAAAGCCACCTTATTGTAGTGTCAATGTAGCTGCTCTCAAACTGCTATTAAAATTGTAAATCAGCAGCTGAATTAAGTCTTCATTTTATAAGCTTTGTAGCTATTTTTCAGGAAGTTTTTCTTAATTTGCCAAATGTGCAAAGATTTATGTACAAAATATTGTAAATACAAAATATTACTTATAGTAATAAAAATTTGGAAATAACCTATGTCGGCAGTAGTGAAGAGATTAATAATCTCTTTGTTATTGAGATTATTTTAAAAAGGCAACTTGATGTGGAGGAAATGCTCATTAAATGGGAGTGAAAGCAGATTATAAAACCAAATATCTAATACAGTACATATTTATTAATACATTATATGTGCACAGGGAAAAATGATTCAAATTGTCCTGAGAGTAAACACCCTGAATGATTTTAATTATGTTTTTTTCATTTCTGTGTCTAGCTTTTCTTCACTGAACATATAAGGTATTCTAGCAACAAAGAATTTTAAACTTCAGTGCTAATGTGAGCATATTTAAGGGGATATAGTCGGTATAGCTTTTTAGAGTATAAATGGATATTATTTATCAATAGCTTTGCCTCGTCCTTTGACTTGATAAGTGCGCCTCTAGGGATTTTTACTAAGGAAATGAGTAGGAATCATAAAGATCTTTATACAAAGATATTTATCATAACATGATTTATAATAATGACATGCTGTAATTCTCCTAAGTAGGTTAATGGTTCATGGCTCTGGTGGACTTTAAGCAGATCAATGCAGCCTATACTAAATGTAGAGATGATGGGAATGATTCAGGGAGTTGCTTATAGAATAAATTACAGAGTATAAAATGATACATTAAATCTTGTCCTGATTTTCATCCTTCAAATAGTAGACAAAACAATGGGGGAAAAAAAAAGAGTGCCAAATATTGTGTTATTTTCTTTATACTTTTAATACATTTTCTACAATGCTCATTTTATAATTGGAAAAAATTATGAATTTTCTAATTGTTTAAAAACAACAGTACATGAAGTTGTTCGGTTTGCATTGTTATGAGTTCCAGGGAAGTTTGAGTTCTTAGTTTTATCTTTGGATTGTTTTCCTGGTATGATTTGTTGGTGCCTTTGCCCACTTTTATATTAGCCTCTTAGTTGAAAAAGCCTTTACCTGTCCTTTTGTACTTATGCCAGTAAGTTCTCTATTGTATGGTAAAGGACCTAAGACTACAAATCAAGATTTCTTCTATCACTTAGAACGCAACAGTAGATAATTTCTTTTTTTTTTTAAAGATTTATTTATTTATGCATACAAGCTGGGGTACAGGCCAGAGGCTTGGGGCAGCAAGAGGATTCACCAGAGACAGAAGGGGGAACAGAACAGGCAGATGGATGTTAATACACTGCTGAGGGGAGCAGCGGGTGAGTCAGGAGAGGTCTGCTGGCCATATGGGAATCTGTGGGAATCTCCCTGGCTGGGTATCAAACTCATGTCGTTGCTGCTGACAGCTCCACAGCGCTGTGCTTAACTACTGTGCCACCAGGGAGGCCCCAGAAGATTATTTCTCTTAAATATCTGATATGCAGTTCTTCGCCCCACCCCCCACCCCTTGTCAATTTTCTTGTATCTTCTTTTGTAAGGAATCTAATTTTTGGCTTTCTGTTTTTCTCCAAAGAGTGAGATTTTTTTTAATTGATTGAAAACTGAGTGGATTACTGGTTAAAATTTTATTAAAAATATGAAATTTTTACATTATATGTGTAGATGTAAGCAATACAAAGATAGATAAAATGAAAAGTAAAGGCTTTCAACTGCACCCCTTCATTCTATTCCTGTTTACTTTTTCATTCTCTAGTAGTATTTTAATATTGTTATTAGTAAGGTGATACTATTAACGTTCTTTGGACAGCTATAGAAAAGGAACCTATTTGTTTTTATGAACTCATTCATTACTGTGGTATCTCTTTCTTTTTGATAGGGATAACATTCTTATTTTTTTAATTATATATATTATATATAAATTATATATATATTTATATAACTATAAATATAATTATATATTATATAAATTATATATATTTAAAATTATATATAAAATTATATAATATATATATATAATTATATATATATTTTACATTCTTCCTTTTTGTACGATGCATACTTTCTCCTTGCAGTTGTTGTCCCAGGAAAATTCCCATCACCAATTCACCTGTGCACTGTCACCATAGTCCCTTGTGTTCTTTCTGCCCCTGTTTTGATCCCTCTCCCACCATCTCCCTGCAGAGTATCTCTGGTTAATAGATGCCTGTTGATTTTGTTTTTTAATTTATTGTAGTTATTTTTTTCCCCTAATCCCTTATTTAGTTCCCCTACATTACTCCTATAAGTGAAACCATCCGATACTTTTCTTTTTCTTTCTGGTTTGTTTCACTAAGCATAATCCCTTCCAGTTCCAACCATGTTGCTGTGAATGGCATGAGTTTATCTTTTTTGATTGTGAGAGAGAGAGAGAGAGAGAGAGAGAGAGAGAGAGAGTGTGTGTGTGTGTGTGTGTGTGTGTGTGTGTGTGTGTGTGTATTCCTAGGACACGGCACCACTTCTTTAGAGTATATATAGCAGACTGAAGAATTTTTATATGTAATCATTTCACCTCATAAACTTTTTGTTTATTAAATTCTGTTTCTTATTTCCATTTTCTGGATGTAGAAAACCTGTAATAAGATCGTATTTGTCTTGTAGGATGCATTGTATGGCGTATTCATCTTCACATTCTGTGAATTTTAAATTTTATATTCTTTAAAAATCTGAATTTAGCATTGTTGTCATTAATTCCAGATACTCAGTTTTTTTGGTAGTTCTTAGGACAATTTTGTGCATTTTATCTTATGCTGATTTAGTTTCACTATTTCTTGAGAGATCAGCTTTGTGTGTATTGTATATACTTTTTAAAAAAAGTTGATGTAAAAATAATACATTAGTGTCTTAATTTTATTGTATGGGTGTGTATGAGAGTGTCTTATTTTTGTTAGAATCTTTCCCTCTTTGAATAAATACATCCCCTCAACATTTTTTGAGGGGGGGCGGGAATGTTACTGCCTGCTACCACTATACCTCTGTATTTTTAGGGAATGTGAGATGATTAAGACATCATTGCCCAATGATACCCATTTGGATTTTCTTGGGTGGTCCCTCACCCAGTCCCTAAACCCATCTCTTAAATTGTCAGTGCTACCACCCAACAGATACTTGGGGTTTTCCTTAATTATTATTTTCTGTTCCTTTGGGTTTAATAATGTTCTAAAAATCTTATGATTTACTGCTTTGTCCTCTATTAATGAGCATATTCAAAAATATGATTTTTACCTGTGAATACTGCATTGGTCATTTGATAGTTGAAATTTTTTTTTTAATTTTCTGAATTAATTTTTCCCTCACATTGAATTGTTCACTTCATTTATTTTTGTTTTTCTGACTTTATGGGTAGGGATCTGTCATTTTTAGACATTTAAAGGAGGTATATTTCTTTAGTGCAGATCCAAGTATTGAGGGCCTAAAGCACTTGTAGTTTTGAGGTTCCTCTTTAAGAAAGAGAATACTGAATTATTACACAGATGAGTGTTTGTTTAGAATGAGAATGAAGGTGTCTGTCTGTGAAAGGAAGGGGCCTCAAAGTCCTATCTTCCTTTTGTGGTGAATCAGCCTATGCTTTAAATTGTAAAATTTGGTTTATGTTTATTGAATCTTTATTAACTGTATGTAATGTTCTTCTTCTAGTATTTCTACTAGATTTTGCATTGATTCATGTTTTTTTGTTACTTAAATAATACTGTTTCCCTTATTGTGTATTGGCACTTCAAATCTCAAAATAACTCTTGCCAAATGAATTTTGTCATCTTTGATATTGATATATTCATCCTTGCTTTCCTAATTTGACTAAATTTGATTCCATTTTTTCTAATCCTATCATTGTTAGCCTTGTGTTTTTTTTTTATATATATATTTTTTATTTATACATACAAGCTGGGGTACAAGCCAGAGCTGTGGGGCGGTGAGAGGGTTCACCAGAGACAGAGTGGGGAGCAGAACAGGCAGATCAGAAATACACTGCTGAGGGGAGCAGCGGGCGAGGCAGGAGAGGTCTGCCGCACCATGTGGGATTCTCCCCAGCCGGGCTTCGAACTCGCGTCGCCGCTGCCGACAGCTCCACAGCGCAGCGCTTAACCGCTGCGCCACCGGGGAGGCCCAGCCTTGTGTTTTTTGAGGACTCTATTGTTAAATTTTATTTGAAAAGAAACCCTGTTGAACCTCTTTTCTAACATTATGAATGTTTTTGTCTCAGTTTGGTCTGTGTGTATTTTTTTCTCCATACTTTTCTCTTTGACCTGTGTTTTATTCCTTAACTTTACAGTGACTTTTATGGAGCAACATCTGTTTTCATTACCTGCTATGTGGTGGGGAGTAAATAAATAGTTTTCACCCATGAGATTTTTTCCTGGGTTGTGGTTGTGGGCATGAAGTATATGTTGAATTTATGAAGAGTTGGTTAGAAAACATCAAAATTATGTAACACACAGTTATCTTTTCCCCCAAGGTAGTTAGAAATTTATTAAGTAGAGGAGAATCTATGTTGTTTGGGTTATATTGCACAAATTTATATTGTCATAGTTCTAATAGCAATTTTAGTGATAATTTGAGTTTAGAATGAAATCAAGTGAGAATTAATAAGATGACTAGTATTTTCCTGCAGTAAAATTTTAATCCCCACTTCCTCGGGGATCCTTTTGTGTGTGTGTGTGTGTGTGTGTGTGTGTGTGTGTGCGATGTCCTGTCCACTCAAGCAAAACAAACTTAGTTTAGTTTATTAGTGCAAATTATAAGGTAGTTTTTCAAGGGCATTTGTTCTCAGTTGTGAATCAACTTCTTGGGCTTTGGTTCTAATTTGGAAGAGATGTTATAAAAAGTGGAGAGCTGGAATGTGGAGGGAAAATGAAGAGCTTTTCTATCTGTTGTCCCCTCACAGCCCCCCAAAAAGGCAGGTTTGTGAGTACTGATAAAAATGCTTCTGAAGGTAGAATAACACTGCTTATGTTTTTCAGTATAATGGCAAATTGTGTTTGTTCTTTAAGCATTCAGAAAGGCCACGGAACTGATGTCCAGCATCCCACCAGACCCCCTCAGCTATTTGAATAAAGTTGGTAGCTAGAATGAGATTTTTTTTTCTCTCCTCTTAACTCTGAAAAAGACAACTTCCTTTATTTTGCATTTTGGGTGGTGGTTATAGCACTTGTTTTGAGGTTGACCACCCTCTGTTCAGCTATTTTTATTTTTACATGTCTCACTTTAAGTGAGTACATTCAGTGGTATTTTAACTATATAATATCTTCCATAAAACTCATGTGTACATGTTTTGTGAAACACCACTGTGTTGACTTAATTGGTTTATATGATTTCTGCTTCATCTGAATTCTTTTTATTAAAAATGAATATCTAGTTTTCCACAGCTAAACAAAATAGCAAAATCATACTCTTAATAGATTTGCAATGCTTGTTTTCTCTCTTTAACATGTAAATGATTTAAGATAAGATGTGAATTTCAATTGCTTGGTTGCTTAGTGTCCCTCCCCTCCTGCCCCTCACATCCCAGTAGAAGACTGACAGACATTTTACTCTTGCTGGAAACTGTGTCCTTACTGTAATTGAAATTCCAGATTTTGTCATGTCAACTGGCATAAAAGGTATGGGAGAACTTTTACCCCTTAAAATTGTTCTTTTACCATTTATTAGCTTTCCAAGGTCTTACTAAACAAATGTTAGAATTTGTAAAGCTTTATAATTTTGTTGTATATTTAGACTTTTCTGAAACTATTTAAAATCAGTGGACAGTGTTTATAAGTACTATTATCACAACAGTTGGTGTAGTTGCATTTAATTTGATATGTGTTATAACTTTTTAAAAAATAAAACTTAAGCATCATGTAAAATAGTTAACAACTGCATACTTCCTGGCACAAAAATTTAACATACAAAATGCTAAAAATGATAGCTGGATTTTGGAAACTAACATTCTAGCTACTTTTAATTTTAAGCTGTCACTTTTGGTTTTATGAAGAAAAAAGTCATGTATATGCCTTATGCCTTGAGACATTCATATTCTGTTGAAGCCTTTGCTACTATTTTTTGGTTTCCAAGACATGGGATAATGAGATCATTTTTAGTGCTATTTGAATAAAGAAAACCAGATTCTCTTGAAGAGATAGGAATATATCAATAATGTTTTGCTAAATGATTTTGTGTAATATTCCCAGACAAAAAGTCTTAAATTTGAGGAAGCAGGTGAGAGAAATCTAGTGAGATTTTAAATACCATCCTTCAAAGGGAATCAGTTGCTCTTCTTTCTCAGGCTCCACTCCATCCCATAATTCGACAGTGTTATACATGTAAAAATTACCATTTTACAAACCAAATAGAAGCTATGTTGGGAGAAGAGGCCCCCATGTAACAGCACACAAAAATATAATTTTTCCATACATTAAAAAGAAAGTAATATCTGTATTAGGAAACCTAAAAATGTTAACCAAGGTTTACATAGCAGACTTAAATCAATAGAAAAATATAAAGTATCTTTGGATTTGAAGGTTCAAGTTCTTAATTATCAGTTTGAGAAGTTATTCTAGAAACTTAACTCCATTCTACAATTAAATATGAAGAAATGACTTAAAAAAAAAAAACTCCACCAGAGATAAGTTTTTTGAGTCAGATATTAGTGTAAGCTTATTTTTAGATGTGTCAGAAAAGCTCAGAGAAATCAAGTAACCTGTCCAAGGTAAAAAAGGTAGGAAGTGGTTGCAGTAAGACTTCATAACAAGGTGAGTTTGAGGGCTTATTATGTAATAGTAGCTTATATTTAATAAGCATTTACAGAATGAAGCCTCACTGTCCAGGCAAAGTATTATATTTTCTTAGAATGGCATTTACATATTTTTAGAAAATCAAAATTTGTGAACTTTCGTAGGGAGGTTCTTGAGATAATACATGTGATAAATACAGAATTATGGACCCCTTATAAATTCCAGTTTCACTTTTCCCACACATACAAGCAGTGGTCCCAGCAATCATTTATTGATGGGTCTATCCTTTATCATCTGCTATTCTGTTTCTTTTATATGTAAAAGTTATATATGTGGATTTGTTTTTTTTTTTTGTCTTCTATTTTGTTCCATTAGCTTTTGTCCCCCTATTCCTATGTTAATTTCACTTTATCTTAAATTTTTTTTTAAGATTTATTTTTTTTTTATGCATACGAGAAATGGGAATTAGGCTGGGGTTGGGGGGGAAGAGGATTCAGCAGGGGCAGAGTTGGGGTGAGCAGAACAGGCAGATCTACTGAAATACACTGCTGAGGGAAGCAGTGGGCTGTTATAGGAGAGGTCTGCTGCACCAGTGAGTTAGCTCCCTGGCCTGGGATTGGTCAGTGCCACAGTGGCTGGTGAATAACTTGATAGCTCTGAGACCTTAATCTCTGTGCTGCCAGGGAGGTCCCTCATTTTACCTTAATTTCATATAAATGGTAGAAGTTTCACTCATGGCTTCATTTAATAAAAAATTTCACTGAGTAGATATTTATTGGACAATGTCTATGTGCCAGGTCCTATGTAAGTGCTAGGAAAATAGCACTTTGAACAAAACAAAAATTTCATGGCGTTTATTCTAGTAGAGATTTTTTGGGGGTATTTATCTTGCTGATAAATTTTACAACAGCTTGTCAAGTTCTGTGAAAAACCTGATAGCTTTTTAATTCTAAATGGTATCAAATAAAGTCAAATTGACTCTGGCAATTTTATTCATGAACACAGAATGCTTTTCCAGTCATATATATCTCCCTTTCCTTTTTTTGACCTTTGTTTTAAACACTATAGTTTCTTTCCATAAAGGTCTAGAATATTTTTTAGTAAATTTACTGCTAGTTAAACTGTACATTTGTTACTGGTATTGCAAATGTTATATTTTATTTGACTTAAGTTTTCTAATGATTTGTGTGCAGAAATGACCATTTTTCTTTCTTTCTTTTCTTTTGTGGCTGGGGATTATGTAGATTTTTATATCCAAACACCTTGCCAGAACTCTGTTTCCAATAATTGTTCTGTGTAGTCTGTTGGTTTTTCCATAGATTACCATATCATCAAATGTGTTTTCAAATCTTACTTTTGTTTTCTTGTCCTATTGCCTTGTCTAGGCCCTTTAATGTTGAATACATGTAGTAATAGTTTATTTTTTTCTTCTTTTGTATTCTTGGGATACATTGTTCAACATTGTTCATAGTGTACATTATTGTTTGTGCACTATAGGATTCTACTTGCAAATATTTTGTATATGGGCTTTTATTTTTTTCCATCTTTTATTTTGGGAGTTGGCCATTAATATTCATTTTTCATAATCTGGTATGTAGGTTGTGCTGGACCCACGTGTGAGTTGGAGAGTTTGTATAATATTGGAATTACTCACTGAACGTTTGATAGAACTGACTTTTACAAGTTCTGGACCTGCTTATTTGTGTATGTGTGGTAGGGTTCTTTTCTTATTTTTTCTCTCTTACTGATCCAAAACTGCAAGCATTTAATTACTGTATCCCAAACAGGGGTGAGCACAAACAAGAGTAGGGAGCACTCATTGATAGGAAAACACAGAAAAGGCAGAACCGCATGAATAAGTCAGAATTTCAATTAGAGACTAAACTTCAGGCCAGCAACAAACCAGGGGATGGTGTGGAAAATCACTAAATCTAATGCTTCTTAAGGATGCCTCCCACTACGCTGCAGTGGTCATAGGTGGGATAAAGAGGTAGACAGCTCCCTGCTCTCCTTACTCTTGTGTACTCCTGAATGATCAAACAAATGTTCAAAAAGGAAACACCACACACAGCAGGGATAACAGCAGGTTTAGCCACAGTGCTCACTCTGTACGGTGACTTAAGGTATTTTGATAGTTTTTGATCATTCTTCAGCATCAAAGTGTAAAGAATGAGGGGCTGAAGTGCCATCTATGTAGTGTCCCCAGGCCACCACCCTTCCATGAAGGGAAATTTATTAAGAATATCTAAAATTGCTGCTCACATTAGTTACACTACTAGTGGAGGGAGAAATAATGTAGGCATTTTCCAATAGTTTTAAAGTACTGATGTGCAATTGCTTGTTTACAATCTTTTATCAGTGCATTGCTTAAGATACTCAATGTACGTTCAACTCAACTTTTAAAGCTTTCCCATATTGTATAGCCTGTATCTTTTCATGACTGGTTGTCAACATCTTTAAAGTGAATTTTGAAATTAAATTGTTATATTTACCAATCCATGCTATTTTAATCAAAATATAGCATGTATTATATTTATTTTTTATGCATACAAAAGCTGGGGTGTAGACCAGAGGTGTGGGGGTTGAGATGAATCACTAGAGACAGAGTGGGGAGCAAAACAGACAGATCTACTGAAATACACTGCTGAGGGGAGCAGTGGATGAGGCAGGAGAGGTCTGCTGTACCATGTGGGTTAGCCCCTGGCTGGGGATTGAACTTGTGCTTATAGCTTCATAGTGCTGAGACTTAACCCCTTGCGCACGAGGGAGGCCCAAATATAGTGTATTTAATGCCTTTCAGGAAAGATCTTTCCCTGTGCTTTTTATATTAAGCCATTCTTAAATGTTTTCCCATAACTTTTCTTGAAAGTGAGAAAAAAAATGATTAACAGTAATCTGTGGGCTAATAAGAAGTTTAGCTTTGTAGGCTAAGTAGTAATGAGTTTCTACAGGAGAAAATTCCTACTGTTTTTATTTTGTTTGTGGATTGAAATTTACTAAATGAGCAAGTTTTAAATGAGTTGCTAAAGAAATCCATTTGAAATTTTTGACTTCATTACTTTCCAGTCTGGGTGTCTGTTGACTTCTGACTTTTGGTAGACAATATGTGACTCTTGACAAGCTTGCAGTCATTCTAGATATACTTCTACTTAAGAACACGACTGAAAAAAAATCTGTTAAAACATGGGAAAAAAGTTCTTGCTCTCTTGTGGTTTTACAGGGTGCCAGAGGTTGGTTGCCTGTGTGTTTCACTCAGTTGCCTTCTGTTCAATGAATAGGATCAACAGGTTCTTCACAACTTTGCAGACTCACTGCAAAGGAAATAGCAAGAGATAAAATGACCTCAAATGAATGTGGCTTTTTTTTGTGGGATGGGTGGGTGGGCAGTGCTACAACTAAATAAACACTTTGAATTATGCAGAAAGACTTTTCTTTAATTCATCTTTATTTTCTTCTCACAATGACTTTCTTTTGGCTATCAATCCTTATTCGCTAAACATTTTTATGCTTATTAGTTCATTGTAAATATGTAACAGTTGCAATTGAGTTAAGTCTTTTTTATAATCATATTTTATTTTCATTTCTCTAGTATGCTTTCTTTTTCTATTTTGGGCTGACAGCTGACTTATTGTGAGTGCCTTAAGAGAGATCTGGGCTCACAGTGTGAGTTGAGTGGAACTAACCTCCTTTATAAACTTGCCATATTGGATTTTTTTCATATCTGTTTTGCTAGTTTATACTGCAAAATTCTGTTGTTTTGATCACAATTATTTTGTACTTGATAAAATAAAACTGATATTTGCATCTCTCTGCCATAAGTCTTTTTGAGTAGCATCCTCTTTTATCACTTGAGTGTTGGATAAGAGATGTTTTGACAATATTTTAAAGAGGAAGGAGGAGAGACTTTTATGGTAAGCGTATAGTTATCTGTGTTCTGGAAGGCAGAGGGAGTCTGGATAGTTTATATCTGTTTATTGTAATGCAGGTTATACTCACATGCTTGGGAAAAACTTTTTTGCCTGCTTACCAGCTTGAGATTATTACCATGTGTCAGGATTGATTGAGGAAAGAAGGATATGAAAAGATCTGTACATTTTACACTTTAAACATAGAGAAATGGAGGCAATACATTTATTTTGTTTTCTGAAGGTAGGTCTCAGTGTAATAGTGTGGTTTGGGGCACAGAATTGAGCCATTCTGCTTGGAATGAGTCTTCTTTCCAATGTGACTTAACCTCTTATTTCTCCCTCTCTTTACCTATAAAATGGGTACAATAATAAGAGTACCTATCTATTTTTGAGGTTTCAGTTAATATATGTAAAGCACTTAGTACTTGGCACATGGTAAACTGTAGATGGTGGTGTTGCCAAGTCAACACATGGCATTCAAAGTGTATAGATAGTTGTTTCCATGAAGGAGTTTGAAGTGTAAAACTTAATTTTCTACAAGTCTGACTTATAGTTACTTTTGTGTAGCTATGAAAATGGGAACTGAAATAATAAAATGCCTGTGTTTGAGTTATCCTTACTGCATACTTCTTCAGGAAACATTTCTTCTGGCATAGCTACTCCAGGTTAGAGAGAGCACGCAGGGAGCCTTGTCCGGGAGCCTGCTGAGGCACCTACCGTACAGGTGATAGCTCATCCCTGCGCTCTCTCGTGTTAAAAGAAGTCAACATAAATGTTTACTAGGAGTTATTAGGATAGTAATTCTTTCATTCATTGAATATTTCTCTAGGGTTTATGTGCATGACTTTGTGGAGTTTGCAGTGACAGGGGTTTCCTGCCCTATGAAGAGTTTTAGTTTCAACTGAAGGGAAAAATATAATGAAAAGATTTTTTTGTCCTTTCTGCTGTTTCTGAAAATGACCCAATTATCCTTTAGGAATGTAGTATATGATTGTTCCCTTTGTACATTCTAAAGATTGTCATGATTTGTCTTGTGGAGGAAGGTCAAAAGGAAAATTGAAGTTTTCTCATTTCTGTTTCTTGTTGAGAAAAAGAAATTTTTACCTTTTCTTGGAAGTAAAGAAATTAACCAGTGTATTTTGTTTGAAATGTCAGTGAATTTATTTACCTTGGCCTAAAATTTAAACATTTTCTGTATTAGTAGAATCTACATTTTTTAGTAAATGTGTTCCTGGCAAGATGTATAAATTTTGAATTCTATTTTCCCAGCGACTTAGAGGATTAAGAATTTGTGTAACTGCTCACCCTCCTTGTCCTCCTCACCAGTTACCATGCAGATAGCTGTGTTGAGAGGAGGTAGAGCACCTGTGCTTTGTAGTAGCACCTTCCATTAAATTTCCCCTAGCACTTGTCACTCAAAAGCTATAATCCCTTGTTCATTTCAGATATACATTTAAAATTTTCTTGTTTTTATACCTTTAAATTAGAATGTGTCCTCCAAGTGGCATCGTCAAATCCACAAATGATGGTGGTGTTTACTTTTTCTTCTTGCTTTCTACTTGACAATAAGTAGACTCCTCGAGAGCAAAAACCCTTTGTTATTTATTTTTATTATCTCTAATGTCTGATTGGCAGTTAAAACTGCTTTTGATTAATTATAGTGCAGCAATTTTTAGTATAATTTCTGTAAGTGCTAGTTGAAATAAGTGCTTCATCAGAACATAACTGCAAGGACAGTCATACAAAGGAGGGCCTGGTAAATGCTGATCAGTAGTTAAATGCTACTTCCGATTTCCCCTCCTTTAGAATCCTTGTCTCTTTTTTTGCCTGATTCTTTGCATTGCGTTGTTCCATACCTCACTGACAAAAACAGTGCATACACTTCATGTAAATTAGTTGCTTTTAGCAGATGTCAGTGAAGTGAAAGGGTAAGAGTGTTAGAGTTTCAGTTATGATATGTTGTTATTTTTTGAGCATCCACTGAATATTGCAGTGGGCCACAGTTACTTTATAGATGTGAATGAGGAAATGGGGAGAATGTTTTAGCATGATTTTTCAATACATGGTGGTAGAAGAAAGACAAAACTTACTGTTCAAGACTTCTGCTCTAGGAGAATCCTCTTGAAATTTTTTTTTTATTATTAGCTTAAAATTACCTTACTTTTAATGACTGTATTCATGGGACTTTACCATTTTGTGGGTGTAGTTGTTTTCCTCCAGTTAAATTTTTATGTGTTGGTGATTAGAAAAGTCTTATCTAGAACCTTATTGAGTATTTTCAGGTTTCCCCTGCTATCTGAAAGTAGACTGTTTGGTATGATTTGATATTTTTTGGGTTTGGGTATAGTCAAAAAAATTTTCCCACATAAATTAATGGTAATAACATTTCCAGGCCCAAATAATAATCAACCAACTCATATCAAATAGGAACATTCTACTTTCAGATAGCAGAGGAAACCTGTTTCAGAAAATGACTGCTGTGTAAAGGTTTCAATAGACTTAATTTTTTAAAGAAGTTTTGACATACAGAAAAATTGAGAAAATAAAACAAGACATTGCCATATATGCAGCTCCCATTTGCTGTATTATAAATATCAATCATTATGTGTTATATTTTATAAGTCATGAACCAGTATTGATATATTATTAACAAAAGCACATACTTCATTCAGGTTTCCATAAATTTTACGTAATGTGTTTTTATTTTCATCCCAAGATCCCATCAGGATACCACATCACCATTTAGAAGTCATGTCTCCTTAGGTTCCCCTTGACTTACTTTCCTTGTTTTTGGTGACCCTGGCCATTTTGAGGCTTACCTGTCATATTTTGTAGAATGCCTCTTTTGGAGTCATCTGATGTTTTCTCTTGATTGGATACTTCAGAGGTCTAGGGCCATTTTCATCACATCACATCAAAGGCTATTATCAACACCTAACTTTTAGTGTTGACCTTGATCATCTGACTGAGGTAGTGTTTGTTTGATTTCTCCACTGTAAAGTCAGCCCCGCCCTGCCCAGCACTGTATTTGGAAGGAAGTCATTGTATACCGTCCACACTTAAGGAGTGAGAATGCTGTGTAGTTTTCAATAAACATACTTAATTGGTGGTACAGTTTAAAAATGTACCTGGAGTTAGTGAAATTTTTGTTTTTAACAAAAATGCCGCTGTTTAAATAAAGCATTAAGAAATGTGCAGCATTAAGAAACGTGCCAGCATTCAAAGATTTGATCTGGTGAAATTATTCAAGCTTTTCCTCATTCTTTGTTTCAGCCTCGACTCTTGCATGACAGTTGTCAGTTGTTCCTCTTTATCTACTTTTTGTGCTATTTGATCCTGCTTTTTGAGAAAATATAATGAAAGGGAGCTGTGGGAGAACATTACTCAGGAGGTCTTGAATAAACTTTTTTAACATTTTAAACTTCATCTATTGCTTTTTCATTTAAAAATATTGTTTCTAAAATTGAGGCCTTAGTTGATATGTAAATTATGATTAGAGACCAGAACAGCTCAGGACCCAAAATGATCAAGGGAAAGCACCTTGTCGGAAAACCCCCATGACAATAAACCTCTCCTTGTAGTTCCCAGTTGTGTTTCAATTATAAGGCTTATGTTAAAATTAGATCAGAATTTCCACTGTAAACTCTCAATTTCATAGCTGTGTAGCTGCCATGTACGCTAGATTGTAAACAAAGTGCTTTAATGATGGGCCTTATTTAAACAATTTAGGAATGGATTATTTAGTTTGCAGCGTAAAAAAATGCATGTCTAGTTTCATATTCTTCATTGAGAAATTTCGCAAATAGACATTGGCTGTAAAGGCTAGCTTAAAATATTTTTCTTATGATTTTCTAAATTTTTTACAATGAGGATATTTTTTAATAAAAACTGAATTAAAATAATAAAATTTAACTTATTAAAGTCATGGACTTATATCTTAAAAAATCTGATTATGTGGACTGCTTTCCCAAAGCTACTAAAACCTCAGAATCATTGAACTGCATTTATCTTCTTTTCCTTTGTGTTTTTATTGACTAACAGCCTCTAGTTTAGAGAATAGAAACATTAATTTCATATATTGATGTGTGTGTCATTGCAATAAATTGTGTTGCCTATCCTGTGAAGATAGCTCAGTATTTCAGTTTCAATAGCTTGTATGTTATAAAAAAACAAATTCTGTTCTGTCATCCACTCCTCTTGGATTTATAAACTACATATAGGGACTAATTTGGAAAAATAGAGATGTCAGTTATTATAGGTGAGTGTAAATGTTTTCTCAGTCTGCAATAACAAATTGCCACAAACTTCGTAGCTTTCTGTAACAGAAATTTAACAGAAAAACAACAGTTCTGGAGAATTTTGTCGATTCTCGAATCTTCCACCCTTTTCTCTTATAAAGACCATAGTCAATCACATTTAAGTCCAGTATGATCTGGTCTGGAGATCAAAAAAATGTCACATTCACAGGCCAGAGGCTAGGAATTAGACATATCTTTTCGATGCCACAGTTTCAATCCGCTACATACACTGATGAACTCCT
This sequence comes from Scalopus aquaticus, assembly GCA_004024925.1. Classification (NCBI taxonomy): domain Eukaryota; kingdom Metazoa; phylum Chordata; class Mammalia; order Eulipotyphla; family Talpidae; genus Scalopus; species Scalopus aquaticus. The sequence goes on from PVIJ01007747.1 coordinate 31,183, forward strand.
TCCTGAACTTGCTAATAAGCACTGTAAAGTGTGTTTATTAAATGAATTACTAGTTGTAGGTCTACCTTGTGCATTAAATATGATTCAGAATTTAGTTGCTGTTTATTTTCCTGTGGCTTATAATTGATGTGGCATTCTTTTACTGTGAAATAAGGCTATACAGATACAGACAAGCTATAATTTCTGACCTTAAATGGTCAAAGTCTTAAATTCTGTGAACATATGCCATTTAGCTCTTGACTTTTTAAACTTACATACTTGGGTAAATTTGTAAGATGAGTGTTTGTATGGTTCCTTTTGACATGAATCATGCTAGTATCCACTTAAAAGAGTTTAAATTTATCCAGTGACCTACTCTGATTTAAATTTGTGTGCCACAAGGAGAGATTTTATAGAAACTACCGAGAATTGCTGTGTGGATAAATGAGGGTAAGTAATCAGAAGTAAGACTTATGGTCCTTGGTGTGAATAAACAGAGCCACTTTCTGAGAAGTGTTGGCTCAATCTCTGGGCTTGTGGTTTGGAGAGAACTGATGAGCACATTCTCTCCTTTTCCCCACATTTTGCGATGAGGCCATGGGTAATTCAGTTACTATCATTAGGATAAAATAATATTGATACAGGTTTGGTAAGGTTGTTTTTTAAATTTTATTGTGCTATAGATCCATAGCTATTCTATTTGACTAAGTAATTTTTTAAAACAAGCTCCACTCCCATTCTCTATACACATTAGTTTTGTTTTTTTTTATAGTACTTATTTAAAATTTTTTCATTTTTATTCTGTTTGTTTATATATTGTCTGCTCCACTAAAATGTAAGGTCTACAGATGTAAGAGCCACATCAGTTTTATTCTTATTCAGGACTGTATTCTAGGTTCTAAATAGTAAATACTCAACAAATATTTGCTGAGCAGGTGAATTTATTACATCATGGGCACTCTTGAAATTCATACATACAGACTTACCTCATTCCCTGTAATGGCTGTGTACTACTCTATAATGGATATAATTCATTTAGCAGTTCCCTGTTATGCACATTTAGGTTATTAATAGTTTCTCACAATAACAAACAAAACTGCGTGAACATCCTGTTTTTGTATATGTCTATATCTGTCTTTGGTAGTTTACAATGTTAATTTCCTTCATTTAGAACTACACTCCTATGAAACAAACACATATAAAAATATATTTATTTAGGCGATTTTCAAATATAATTGACCTAAATTTTCCAAAATACATTTAAAATGCTGTATACCCCTCCTTCTAGAATCAGTGGAGATCTTTAGTCACAAAATCTGAGTACTGGAAGATGTGTGTATGTATATATACAGTGCACATTGCTTTGATTATCTCTGGGGGATAGATATTGGCTAGTCCCTTTGAAAGGAAGTATCAGAACCCTCCTGTCCACTGCATAGCAAGACTGGGAAGAACAATATAGTGGTTTTCATTTCTTTAAGAATTAAATTCAAATGCCTTGCCATGTGGGAAATCATTTACCACTCTATTATTTATCCTGTTGGAGCTACCCTTACCTCCTTGCTGCTGTTCCTCAAACTTGTCACACACCTTCACTCCACTGCCTTCAGTGTTCTCTCTCTTAGGGTCGATCTTCCCTTAGCGGCATGGCTCCCCCCCACCTGATCCGAGAATTCTCTCTTCAAATGTTGCTGGCGAAGCCTTCTCTGACCATCTTAGGTAACATCCCATTCTCCCTTCTCTCTCTCCCTCTCTCTCTCCCGCTCTCAACCTTTTTATTTTCTTCAGAGTTCACATCACCTCTGACTACATTTATATACTTGAGAGTCATCCCTCCAAAAAGCGGCCAGCCCTGTGAGAACAGGGGGTTTCATCCTCAGTTCTGACTTGTGTCGGTGCCCAGTTATCATGTGTAGATAAGTGGGTTAGTGAGTGAACTCAAGGAATATTTCTGTGGAAGATTTAAAAGTTTAGAAGGATTTGGACTCTGAAAACTATCACAGTCCTCCCTCCTTTACTTCTAGTTTTGATTCCACAGGCCATTCTCTCCTTCAGAAGAGAGGAGAAATGAAAATGGGATTTAGGCTATTTACAGGGAGCAGTGGATAAAGGGGAAGGGAAATGAAAATGGAAGTGGGCTCTGGGAGCAAAAGTCGTAGCTGAAGTGAGAAGAGAACCAATTTTCAAATGCCCATTTTGAACTAAGCAGTTTGGTTACTTGGCCATTTTCAGGAAGTTGAGGTTTAAGAGATTAAATAACCTTCCCAAGATCACATTGCAATCAAGTGGGATATCCAGGTTTCACTAACTCCAAAATTCATGCTCTTTCCTACACTTTAAAACACCTGAAGGGGGAATCTATGTGTAGTAATAATTGCTATTTCACGTAGTATGGTAAAAGTTTCAGAAAATTTTCATGTCTTTTATTTGACTCTTTGCAACAAATTTATGAAGATAACTAACACTGCAACTTTACAGGTAATAGTACTTGGTGTCAGGGATGTGATTTGTTGCAAATCCTACTGCTAGAAAGTAGCAGGAGGTAGGGCCTTCAGGAAACCTTTCTCTCTTAAAATCTGGTGTTTCTATTCTACCACAGATGATGGCACCTACAAATTAAAGTTGATATACTATAGAAGGTAAATGTCATAATAAAATTAGAGAATCAGGAAAAGTCTTTTAAGAGATCATGAAGTGCAGCTTCCTCAGCTATCGCTTTTAGAAAGAGACTGGCTCCTCCGGGAGCACATTTCCTTGTTAGAGAATCCAGGTTCCTCACACTCCAGTGCTCTGCTTTTATTACTGAAAAGTTTATATTTAATCCATCTAGGTCTCTCCCCTTTTCTTCCCTCTTTCACTCATAGGTTTCAGATTACAAAACCTGTAAAAAATGTCCCTCCCACTCATGTCTCCCAGCAACCAGTTCTTTGCACAGGTCATGGAAGTTAATCAGTTTCTTGTGTATTTTTCCGGAGAGATTTTATACACGTAAAGCAAATACATAAACTATGTATTACATCATATCTTGTGGATTACCATGTTAGCACATGTAATCATTTTTAAATGACTGCACTTATATTGCGTGGATATTAAATAATTTAAGTGATACTGAAAGACATTTTACGAAATTTATTGATAGCATTCTTCAGAACAAAGTTCATCTTGATTCAGATACTAAATTTTCAGTAGATAAAGTAAAATGTGGTCCTACCAAAACAATAAAGTTGTGTTTAGTGAACAAATGTTTACACCTGCTCAATTTTTAAATTTAAAATTAAATGAATTAAGAATTTTTTTTTTCCTCCACCAAACCACCTGTGTCCATACCCTATCTGTTTTCATCCCCCACTCTCTTTACCCTTTCCCCTATTTATTTCCTTGGTAACTGTTATCTTCTTTTTGTCAAAGTCAAATTTATACTTTTTCTATTGTTTGTATATAATTGCTTTTTTGATATTTATATTCTGTAGATGAACAAAACCACCCAAAATCTGTCTTTAGCTCTTAGATTAATTTCACTCGACATAATCATCTCCAGATTCATCCATTTTTGTCCCAAATGCCACTGTTTTACCTTTCTTCATAGTCGTGTAATATTCCATCAAATATGTGCTCCACAGTTTCTCTATCCATTCATCTATGAAGGGCACTTATGTTGGCTCTATGATTTGGCAGTTGTAAACAGTGCTGCTATGTATATAGGTATAGGTAGGTCTTTTCATAATAGATTTTTCGTGTTATTTGGATAAATGCCTAATAGCAGTATTGCTCGGTCAAATGGAATTTTCATTTTTATTTTCGTGAGAAATCTCCATGCCGTTTTCCAGAGGCACTGTACCAGCTTGTATTCCCAACAACAGTGGGTGAGAGATCTCTTTCACTGGGACCTCACCAACATTTGTTAATTCTCTTCTTTTTTTTATATAGGCCATTCTCATGGGGTGAGGTGGTATTATCTCAGTGTGGTTTTAATTTGCATTTCTCTTATAAGTAATGTTGAACAGCATATGGAACACTAAAGGCTATTTTAAGTTTCTAGTCTTTTACATTAAAAATAATCAATGCATGACTTTGCACATGATGTTTCTTTTATGTGCACATGTATCAGTATAAATTTCTAAGAGTATGTGATCTTGTATTTTTTGAATGTTGGCATATTTAGACTTTTTTTTCACAGAAATGGTGTTTTCACTTTCAATGAAATTGCTTTTAATTGTCTTCTTTTTGGCAATAGTTTATAACGTAAAAAAATTTAAGCGTAACAAGATTTTTAAAATTATACATGCTGTATGACAGGTTAAAGGAAGTATGATGGAAGCAATATTATTTTTGGGTCAGACCTAAATTTGGATCCCAGTTACACCAGTATAATGACTTTGTGACCTTTGGCAGGTCACCTAACCCCTGAGCCTCAATGATCTCATCTGTAAAATTGGAATGACAACAGCCTTACAGAGTTGTTTAGAATGACAGTATTTCTAAGACATTTCCCCCCCATATTTTAGTGTCTGTTATTGACACCCTCTATAAAAGTGTCATAGTTGTGTTATACTTTTTCTTTCTTGGCACATAAAGTAAGGATGGTTTTACGATTTTGATAGCTTCTTAGATTCAATGAAGTTGGGCTCTTCCACACACTGGTACAAATGAGCTGTGCAAGGGCATGATAATACAGGCAAAGGAAATTGAGTGTGATGGGGAAAGTTCAGTGGTGGAGGTGGAGAGATGGGTATAACAGGCAAGTTTTGTTTTAAGGAAGCATTTACCACAACAGACCCACCAAATGGTGGGAGGACAGTGCAGCTGGTTAATGATGCACAGGAGCACCATTTCTAGGTAGTATCTAGAAATCTGGGTATATTTAAGTTGGAATTATGCAAATTATTGGTGGATAACAGAACTTTGGCCCAGGATTGAAATTTAGGAATTGTGTGTTAATTTGGAAGGCTTTAAAATAATGGAACTGTGGGAGAAACCATTTGCAAATCATGTATCTGATGAGGGGATTGTATCCAGAATATATGAGGAATTTTATACTCAACAATGAAACTGAATTCAAAAGTGGGAAAGATTTGAGTAGATATTTTTCCTAAGATGAAATACAAATGACCAAGAAGCTTATGAAGAGATGTTCAATATTCCATTTGGGAAATGCAAGTCAGAACTGCAAAGAAACACTGTTTTATACCCAGTAGGATAACTAGAATTAAAAAAAAAAAACCCAGATTTTTAGTAACAAATATTGGTGAGGATATTGAGAAATCAGAACTTCCAATGACAGCTGATGGAAATGTAAAATGGTACAGCCGCCTTGGAAAACAATATGAAAGTCCTTCAAGTAGTTAAGCATAGAGCTACTACCTGACTTTAGTAATTTCACTACTTAGATTTATAGGCACCCCCCCATAACCAAAATGTGGGAACAGCACAAGGCCATCAACTGATGAATGAATGGATAAATGTAGTATTCTATACCCATACACTGGAGTACCATAAATAGGAATGAAGTACTTATACCTGCTACAACACAGATGAACCTTGAAAACATGCTAAGTGCAGAAGCCAGGCACGAAAGACTACCGATTATATGGTTCCATTTATATAAAATGTGGTTTAGTCACCTCAGGGCAGGGGTGGAGTGGGAAGGAAAAAGAAAAGCCTGCTAGTGGGTATTAGTGATAATGGTTTCTCAACCTTGTGAATTGCTTAAAATTCATGTACTAGTATATTTTAAATAGGTGAATTTTCTGGTGTGTGAACAATATTTCAATATAATTCTTAATACTAAAACGAGGTTCTGGTTCTCAGAAGGGTCTGGATTACCTACTTAGCAGATTATCAGTGTAAGAGTTCAGAGTAGAGGAAACCCAATTATAATAGCTAGAACCCCATATTGACTAGGAAAGTCCGGGCGAAGAGGGAGGAGAAATGGGGATGTTGGGGTTTGGACACATGATTATCTTGTGGAGGGCAGATGAATACCAACGCTGGAGTCTGTGAATATAGGTCTCACCAAGCTTGATGGTCCTGAACCTGCAGAGAAGACCTATGGGTCCCCAGCGTGCGGCGTATCCTGATAAGGAGAGGAGGGCTACAGGTAGAACTCAGATTCAGTCTGGACATTTGTGCGTCCCTTGAAGATCGCGGCTGCCTTGTTCATCTAAAGCATCTTATGTCCACATGAGTTGGAGATAAGGAAGGCTAACACAACTAAATTGGGATGGAAAGGGGTAGGGTGGTTGTGGCAATTACTAACAATTACAAGGTTTAGTCAAGGGAAGAACAAACGGAAAATATAAAGACTTGTGCCTTGGTGTGAAAAAGAGAAGTACTGGAATTTACTTAGATTTCCTTTGGGGACAGTCTGGAGTATGTATGAATGTCCACAAATACACAGGCCATTACTTATTTGTTCTTTCTCTCTGTGCCGATCACCTTTTGGTTTAGTACTTTTTTGTTAACTTCTTATCCTTATCTAAAGCATAAATGAAGTTTTATCTGTTGAAACAAGAATACAATAGGCTTCAGAGGATTGTAGGCTTTAGAATAAATATATTAAATAAAAAATAAATTGTTAGATATATTTAATAATTCAAGCAAAGGAAATAAACTTTGTCATGTACATAATATGGGCCAAAGGCTTATTGTTGCTTAATGGTTTTAAATATGGCAGCTTTAAAGGATGAATATATAGTTATGTAGGAAGTTCCTGAGTTATGGACAAATGATTAGTATATTTGAATAGTGGATGGTTATTTTTATTGGGCAGTACTTACGCTTGCCTTACCTACAAATTGTTTGTCTGTATGAATAGTGGATGATCATCTGCTTAGGGAGGTGGTACCTGAGTTAAACTCATCTTCCTTGCAAATGGTTTGAATGTGTGAATAGTGTTGGTAGCCACGGCAATGCTGCTTTTCTCAGTCATCAGACTCCCTCCATTGGTATTTATGAATAAAATTTTTTTGGTAGGATCTTGTCCAACCCAATAGGTTAGTGGCAGAGGGTGGGCAAAGAAGAAAGGGGAAATCATTCTCTTTTTTCCTTTTGAGATCTGTGGGTTTGGAAGGGTAAAGAGTAAGCTCAAGCTCCTTCAAGGAACTGACACAAAATGGTGGCTTACTCACCTTTCCCTTCACAGAATATGTGGTTTTTCCTTTTTCTTTTTGACCTGTGCAGAAAATATCACTAAACGTTCACTTTTTGGTTTAGAATTTGCTTTTATAAGGAACAAGCATCACTGGAAGAGTTGAGGAGAATTGCCTTATGCCATAAGTATTCTGATATTTTAACTAACTTCTGATGTTTGACTGATAATTTTCTACCTAGTGCCAGGTTGAACTTCCCAGAGGAAATTGTTTAAATTTGAGAATGGTAGGAACAGTAAGTAAGTAGTTTTATGCCTGGAATATTTTTAGGAGGTTCACAACTAGGGAAGAATATAGTGGGAGTTGAAAGGATAAAGAAGTTGGGGTGAAAGGGGGTACCCCAAACTCAAGTTTTTGCTCCTGATTGTCTCTCTTAGGATTAGTTCTGTGCTGTGGAAAAGGAAAAGAAATTCTCTTCCCATTTCTTCTTGCATCAAATGACTGTGCTTCAGGGGTTAACATTGGCTCAGGACCATGTATTAGTAGTAGCTTTTCTGGTCTGGCCTGCGGATCTAACTTCAATTTTTCCTTAAGGAAATGACTACTATATAACAGACTTAGAAACAAACTTTTGTGAGAGAGCCCATTTGTGACTTTGTACTATACTTTTTCTTTTTGTGTACCAAGCCCATTTATTCACAACCAGATATTATATGTTACAGATCACCACTGAGTTTGCACAGAAGTTAAATGAGAGGCACTGCAATGGCTTTAGACAATCTGATGAAATCAGCAACATTGACTGAAGGCCTACACTTTGTAAAAAAGAAAAGAAATAGAAAAGGATTGCTGGACTTAATGTAGCTTTTCTTATTTTGCATAGCATTCTGGAAAGTAAATTATGGCGATATCTGTAGTTACTATGTTAGATTAAATGAAATACTAATTTTAGTCAGAAAAAAATTATGTGCTTGAATGAAGGAATATCAAGAATATTAGAAACATTTGATATAAAAATAAGGGAGTATGTTGCAGGGAACAAAGGTTTTCTGTGGCTTGACAGCTGCTGTTAAAAAGTGACCCCAGGAAGAGCCTCGCCCTGGTTCACAGCTGCCTGAAGTCACTGCAGTCTCCTCTAGTATTACCAGCGGAATTTGCAATACTCTCGTTCTAGCAAATGAGGCTACTGACAGCTAACCAGGTCCTTATACTCTGGGAATCCTAACTCCCCATTCGGATCTTCATAATTGCTTGCTTTCCCAACAACCAACATTTGGAGATTCTAATTATGTGCAAGGTACATTGTCCTAAGAAGCATGAGGTGGGCCTTGACACATCAAATCTAGTTGGAATTAACATATATTTTTTTAAAGATTTATTTATTTATTCATACACGCTGGGGTACAGGCCAGAGGTGTGGGGCAGTGAGAGGCTTCACCAGAAACAGAGTGGGGAGCAGAACAGGCAGATCGACAGAAATACACTGCTGAGGGGAGCAGCGGGCAAGGCAGGAGAGGTCTGCTGCGCCATGTGGGAATCTCCCCGGCCTGGTGTCGAACTCGCGTTGCCGCTGCCGACAGCTCCACAGCACAGCGATTAACCAGTGCGCCACCGGGGAGGCCCGGAATTAACATATTAACAGGACATATTAGCTGGAATTATAACCCATTTTAGTTTTTTCTGAAGCCCCAAAGGCTGAGAATAAATCAGTAGTTGCCAGGTTACCCCCATATTTCAAGGACTTGCATAGAGGGTGGCCTTAACTGATTTTGCACTTTTAGCCCTTACCTAATCTGCAAGAAATAGAAATGTAGTGAGTTAAGGATTCTGCAACAAAGATGTTTTTGGAGACAGTTGTTATTTTGTTGTTTGTTCTCCACATAGAAGAAGGGAGCAGGATGCTCTCTTAAGTCCCCTTCATTGAAGCCACATGGTAGGGGGAAGGTTTAATAGAATCATCTTGAGAACTTGACAGTTATCCCCTAGTGTTGGGGAGCATAAGGATTAGTATGGGAATCTGTGAATCAATAGCCTCAAGGCAGTAGAGCAGATATAGCAGATAAGAGAAGGGCAGTCTGCCCTTCAAAGGACAGTAGTTTTCTTGAGCTTATGGTAGAACCAGTTTAAAGCCATTTAAAAAGGGATGCTGCGCAGGGCCACCTAACCAGGAGGAAGTACTCATGGAAACTCCAAGGATGGAGGGTTGGAGGTATCACTCAACTCCTGGGGGATTGTACTCGGAGGTCCCAACCTTGGGGATTCTCCCAGGAAACCTGTAGGCACTCACAAGAAAGTTAGCTTGGACATCTGATTTCATTGATGTGTTTCATTTCGACTTCTCTTTACTCCTTGAGCTCTAACCCTGAAGGAGTCAGAGCCAGCCTTTTTAAGACGAGAAAGGAGGTATAGTCCTCCCCAGCCTAACTGTAGACTTCTCAGCTCTTGGACTGGGAGAAAGAAGTTTTAATTTAGATGAGTATTGACTAATGCCGTTAAGATACAGTCCTGAACTTGTAATTATTGAAATTACAGTGTTCTTGGAGCCCAAAGTGATTGAATGACTATATATAATTGACGAATAATTGGAAAAAATTGCTTTAGATTTCATTTAGGAGCAAGGGTAAAACTTGGTCACAGAAGGGCTTTGACAGAAAGTTCTTATACCCTGTTGAGTTTAGCTCAGTGTGTCATTTATGCATTCACATATATGAAATGATAGGCTATTGTAAAAGGAAGTTGTAAGTACCAGTTACATGGTATACATAAAACTTGGTGATATTTTTTTTCCAAATCACAACTCTTAAGATAGAATATTTGAACTTGGGGAAGTCCAGACTATTTGTCATCTTATGAGTAAGAGGAATTCAGAGTATGTTGAGATCATTTTCTGGTTGGAGTGTTGAAGGACTTGCAAAAAAGAAAGTGAGAAGACATGGATCGGGCTTCAACAGCTAGAATTTATTAAGGACCCAATGCGTGTCATAGACTGTGCTTTATATGCCACATGCAGTATTTTTACTTTTCAAAACAATCCTGTGAAGTTTCTGTTTTCACCTTATAGACAAAGAAAGTGAGTTTAGACAGGTTAAGTGAACTGCTTTAGTTTTCCCCAGCTAGTACAATGGAAAAAGTGTATCTTGGTCTGTCTGATTACACTTAAGACTCTTTCTACTGCTCCCTGCTACCCCCTAGGCAGCCACTCACCAGGATGGCACAGGGATGGGATAACTCAGCAAAGTGTCCTAGCCTCAAGAGATTGGGGTATAAACACCACGTATGGGGCATTATATAGGGCATCATAGCTCTTAAATCCCAAGCACAGGTTTGTGAGTCACGCTGCCCTCCCCGACTCTGCCTTGGGTGCAGGTGTTACATGTGTCTGTTCTCTGGGAGATTTTTCCTTTTCTGTTATCTTTCTTTGGTGCCACATCTGAAGCGGGCAATGGAATATACCCACCTTAAATTAGCTGTCTTCTTACCCTATTCTTTTGAGAAAATGGGCAGTAGAGATGTTAATTTACTCCAGCAGTAGGAAGTAGCATGGCATCTGGACTGGAATTTCAGGTCTCAGACTCCAGAACCTATGCATTTTCTTTTCTTCACACCACCTCCACCAAGGGCTATATTTAGAAACACTCCTATTAACAGAAAACAAGCCCTTATAAAACCTCATTTTGGTTTCTCATAATTTTAAATACATGTGTTGTGGATAAAGGTTATAATTGGAAAATACAAAGTGGAGAAGAGGAGAAAACTAAGAATTTTCGATCTGTAATGTTTCCTGAACTGTATTCTGTGTGTACTTTGGGGGAAAGGGGTGAGCGAGGCGAGTAGGATCCCAAGAAAGAAATGTGAATTTGTCTTTGCTTGACTTGTTATTTTTCTTGGTATTTTTACTCCTGTTTTATAGGTTAACAAAAGAATAAGAAATTGGAAAATTTTGCAAATTTTATGAATTAGCAAAAATTCTAGTACATGAGCTTAATATCAGATTTTAACTAAAATTGTTCTACTTATGAACTGGGGACCTTGAAGAAGTAGCGTAATTCTTCTGTGTCTCCTTTAAAAAAATCTGTAAAAGAGAATATTCGTCTAGAAGATCATTGTAAAATTAATTGGCAAAATTTGTATCACATAATATAAAGTAATATCATAAACTTCCTGACACATGGTAAATGCTCCCTAAGTGAAGACCACTCTTAGTGAAATTAGGGATATTTTATTTTTTTATGGAGTAATAGAAGCAGAAATGGATGTTGAGTATGAATGAGCCTTACCTCCAGAGAGAGAGAGAGAAAAGGAAAGAGAATTGACCAGGAAGCATTTGATCTTAGCACTGGATCTACCAATGATGGGCTATAAATACTAGGCAAGTCACTACCTCTGACAAAAATCTCTGCCCTCATGGAATTTATATCTAGTTTGGAGGCTGGGGTGGGTGGATAGGTGGGTGGATAGTACAAGTAAAAGCATAAAATATGAAAAGTGGAAAATAATCTGACCAAGAAAAAAAAAATTCAGGCTTGTTGGTGGGTTGGTTTTGTATAGAGTGAGCTTCAAGCTCAGGATTAAAAAGGACCATTTCTATCTTTGACTTGACCCTTTGGTACTTTTGTTCTCCCCCATACAAAACATATTTTACATGAAAATTGTCAAATACATGCAGAAGTAGAGGTAATAGTGTGATATACACTACTAGATATATTGCCCAGAGTTAGTTATCAAGATCTCCCACTTGGTTTATCTGCCCTCTTCCTCCTCATACCCTGTATACTTAAAGGCCTCCTGAGTGAGACTCTCCTGAGTGTGGTGCTATGCTCAGAAATATCATTTGTTTGTGACTCCCCAGGGGTACCCTGGGTCTAGCCCCTTGTCCTGTTATTATATGCAGGGATACTGAAGTGGACCAGTGTGCTGGGCTTTTCTGAGTTTCCCAGGAGCTCTAGCAAATCACCCCATCCCAGTGTGTAGACCAGGCCCCGCTCTGTGGCAGTGCCTGGGAACTGCACTTTCACCGGTAGTGTGGTGTCAGGAGAAAGTCGATGTTTACTCCTGCCCACTGAATGCAGAAATTGTGTGAGCTCATTCTTTCCCCCTCATCCCCTGACTTTCTTCCTTAAAGCAGCTTCTTTGAATGGGGAGATGGTCAGCTGGCAGTTCTGTTAGGCCAAGTAGAGCTCCTGTTGAGCAATCTAGTGGCATAGAACCAGGAATAATGTTTCAGCTACACAACATTATCTTTAGTTATTAAGGGCTTTGCACAACCTTACCTAGACCGTATTTTATCAGGGGAAATGGATCTCCCTGTCTGAATTGGATAGCTTTCCTAGTCCTAAACTCTTTACCACTACTAACAAATGTAACGACTTAGGTCCCTCTGCTCTTCTTACTACCAACTCAGAAGGCAACTTGCTCTCTTTCTGGCAGGATCCTTCTCCAGGAATCCTTTCACCTGATAACAAGATAGCCCCTCTCTCCCCTGCACCCCTCTCTCTTTCTCCTTCATTTCCCCCTTCTTCTGATCTCTGTAATCCATCTTCCCTTCCTCCCCTTGCTTGAACCTCTACTGGCTAACACAGTGCAATACTGTGCTTCCTTTTTTTCTTGCTTTCTACTATAGAATATTCTGGGTTGTGGCTGCTGACTTTTTTCAGCCTCGGGAGAGAGATTATTTCCCAGCATTTTGCTGGGGCTCTGTGTTTACAATTACAATCGAAGGTAGACATAGCTCCTATGCATGACTGCACAGTATTAACCACTTAAATGTTGTTGCCGTCTGAACAAGCGTGGCATTGGCATTTCATGCTGTTTCTGTTCTTTGATCAATAGCATTTTCACATTCCCATTCCCCTCACCCCCAATCATAGCAGAGCTACGAAATGTTGTATAAAAAGGAGTGGACTCTGTGAAAGTAGATTTTTTTCCTATGATGCTCCATAGGTAATTGTCAAACAAATGAAATGAAATCAAGAAAGCAAGAATGATTAGTTAAAGGATTTCAGGTAGTAAGAAATAAGACTTTGAATGGTGAACTGCACAGATCAAAGTAGAGGGCTTTGCATACTGTGAAAAGAAAGCCCTTGATCCTGTCAGCGTAAGTGGCAGGGAGCCATTTAATTTATAAGTTGTAAGAAGGTATAAAAAATGCAAAAATCTTAAAATGTGTACAAGAAAAGTGTACATACACAAAGCAGGCAAATCTTAACCATACAGCTTGATGAATTCTTATATAAATATATTCCTGTGTAATTACAACTTAGATCCAGAAAATATCTCCAAAACGCCAGAGGGAAGTTTTTATCTTGATTTACAAGTTTTTGGATAACAAGTCTCATGATCTAAGTAGGACTTATTCTAGCTGTTCTTGGGTTAGCAAGCCTTTATTCCTACCCTCTAACTGTAGGACAAAATATACAATGATTATTATGGTTAATATTTTATTAGTCATTGGTATGTTTGATACTTCACATGCATTGCTTTTATTTGCTCCTTGAGGTTTTGTTTCTATCCTGTTACAGATGCTGAAGGTTAAGAGAGAGACCTGATTTGCCTCAGGTCTCACAGCTAGAAAGTGAAAGAGTTAGAATTGAATCTAGTACAGTCCATCATTAGAGACAGCTTTCTTATCAGTGGTCTGGTGCCTTAACAATCTGATACCCATGCTTAAGTAACGAAATTAGGTCTTTGTGGTGGGAGTGACTTTGTTACCTGCACATGATGAATGTGCTTTTCAGTTTATTCAGATCTGTTCTTATTAGAATTATGAAGAAGAGGTCATTGACTCTGTGACAATCAGGCCCCAAAGTGATGTTCCTTAGGGTGCATCTTTTTGAAGGGAGCAAGATGCTTTCAATGAGGATACCTCTAAAATCTATATGTAGCAAGATGATTGTCTCTATGGACAAATTATCAGAATAGGACACAATGAAGATGAAGTGTGGACCTAAGCATCCAGAAATTCCAACAATTAATTTGTGTTAAAAATTAATGAATGGAATAAATGCATGCTAGTATTAGCAAAATGGCAAAATGTTTATTAAGATGATGTTTCAAGAGCGAAGACATCCAAAGAAAACATGAAACTTCCACAGCCACTGAAAGGAAAATCAGTTTATTTTAAGGGCCTCAATGGGGAGGGATCATGCAGCACACTTCAGCATCAACTTAGAGGAGTCAATGAAATTCAGGTTATATAAGAAGAAAGCCTGGCAAGCAGTGTCAGATTGTGGTAGAAAAACATGTTGCAGGAAACTAATCTTAAAATGAATAAACAACTCACTTTATCCAGCTTGCTTGGTGGAAGGCTACAGTTTTAACTTGTTTAGAGTAGTGGTTACAGAGAATGCGATTGCCAGTTGCATTCACCTTTTGAAGAGGTGTGGATGCCAAAAAGAAGTTCAGAATTGTTTTTGTTATGTTTATCTTTAAGTGGGTATGGGTGGTGATGAAACATGACTTTCCACTAAAAGTTGCTCCCGTTGGTCAATGTTTCTTTAACAGACTGTTTAATTAATCATGTGTTTAAGTGAAACCATCAAAAGAGAAATAAGATTACGGATACAGAGTTTTGTGATGAAAATTAATCCTAAAATATACTTAAAATGTGGAAAGTGTCCTTCAAAAATAAAATAAATATGTAAAGTCACATTAGCAGGCAGATCTGAATTGTCTCCTCTCCCTGCCTCCCCCAAACGAGGGTTTTCATTACTGCCCTGTTCAGAATTCCTGCTTTGGGTCGATTTCTGGTAGTTGCATAGGTCACGTCAGAATGCCTGGTATCCAGAGCCCACAGGTCCAGTTGCCAGGAACCTTGCCTAAGGAATGGCTGAACACCTTTGGCACTGGATCCTAGCATTAAACTGTTTTCCTTCAAGTCATTCCTTCAGATTTTGTAATGAACCATTGGGGAAATGAACTTTGAGGAATGCAGTCAAGAAAGGGATGGCAGAGGTGCTACCCAGAACAAAAGAAGGATGATGTCACTGTCCCAGCTATTGGCCCTTGTAAGAGAGGAAAGTAAATTCTCTCTCAAATTCTGGTGGTTTTCTTACTGAACTGAAACCTTTTTTGTTTTTTAAAGATTTATTTATTTATGCATACAAGCTGGGGTGTAGGCCAGAGGTGCTGGGGGTGAGAGGATTAGAATGGAGATTAGAACAGGCAGATCCACTGAAATACACCGCTGAGGGGAGCAGCATGCAAGACAGGAGAGGAGAGGTCTGCTGCACCATGTGGGAAACTCCCTGGCTGGGTACCAAACTCGTCCCACAGTGGCTCTGGATAGTTTCATAGTGCTGCATTTAACCCATTGTGCCACCCGGTATGCCCCTGAAACCTTTTTTAAACTAATGTGAAATGAAATACATGGATTTTTTAAGTGGTTCCTGAGATTTTTTTCTTACTTTCTCTGACAGCTTAACTGTCTTTTTCCTGGTAATGATTGATTGCAGAAGATACCAGTTTCTGATAACAGAAGAGAGAAATAGAATCTTAGATCAAAAAACCAAAAGTATTAGTAAAAAGTTAAATTTGAGATATCTAAAAATGAAAAGAATCCTAAAATCATGTTTCCTTATAATAAGCAAGGCAACTGAAAGGGGAACAAGACAAGGTCTGAGAAAAGAAGGGGGAGGAAAGAAGATGGCAGGTGGAGTCCTTGCAGGCCTCTCTTTGTTGTCTCCATTTGTTTTGTTTTAGGATGGAGGCTTACTGTTGAGCTGTAAATAGGTCTGCACTATAACTTACTGTGCTTTTCTAGTAATACAACTTAAGTATGTATAAGTTAATTAGGGAAAAAAAAACAACCCTGCAGTAGATCTTCCATATATAATCTTTTGTGTATTTCTGCATGAAACATCAGAGATCCTCAGGACCTTTCTCCACTTGGGAAGGTATTCAGACTGGACTTTATTTAATGGGGACTTGATGTAGGATAAACCTTAGTATAATGAATATTGATCAGCTTTGGATAAGTGGGATTTGATAAAGTTACACTGGTACTTAGGTAGGCAAATAAACACAAATTTTAAAATAAGATTATTTTTCTTACAGTCCTATTTTGTAACGGATTATGATCCAACCATCGAGGATTCCTATACAAAGCAGTGTGTGATAGACGACAGAGCAGCACGGCTAGATAGTAAGTAAGCTTTCTTTATTTGGTGGTTCACACACCATTTTTTTAAAGGTGAATTCTGCTTTCTACTAGGTTGTGTGGTACATCTGAAATACTGTAATACTTAACATCATACTGAAAGATCTAATAAGATAATCTTGAATATAAACCCATCTCTTTCATTAGTTTTGATTGATGAAGGTGCATACATCAATCAAGGCAGTAAACTGTTCTCGGTAAATATAACGTAAAATGATAATTGGATTGTTTTTGTTTTGTAAAACTAGTCCTGCCATTATGATCTGTTGAAGTTGTATTTATTAGGACATTTGGAAAAAAAGAGATCAGTCTTCTACTCTTCCTGCATTTTGGCAAAGGTTAAAATGGGTGAAGTGAATATAGAAAAAGCTTCAATATTTAACTTGCCTAGACTTTATAGCACAAAAGCCTTTTAGCAAATTGTGTTTTGTGCCTGGCAAAAACTTCACACATCTCTAATAAAGAAAGTCATGTTTTTTCATCCACGGAGATCAAGAAGTACACTAGCCTTTGCCATCTTGACATGATAATTGGGAGATAGTCCACATTTTCTTTCTTGAATTTATAGTTGCCTTTTCAGTTCTTTCCACAGAGGAGATAAAACATCCATATGACATTAGAGGTTATTTGACTCCATTTCTATAGATATATTTGATATTTTTAACCTTGTAATTGGTATGCTAATATATTCTAACTGCAAAATCAGTCTGTACTGATGAAGATAACTCTGAAACTGTCTGCCATTAGAATATATTTGTCTTCAGTACTGGGAATAAAGTACTAAAAGGTGAATGCCGTTTCTTTACATACCAAGAATGGTGTGCTCTAAAGGATATACAATAACTGGGCCTGTTCTTATGGGGAAGCCAGCTATAAAATGAAAACATAAACACAGTTGTTTGTTGATTTCCCTTTAGTTCTGGATACAGCTGGACAAGAAGAGTTTGGAGCTATGAGAGAACAGTATATGAGAACTGGAGAGGGTTTCCTGTTGGTCTTCTCAGTCACAGACAGAGGCAGGTTTGTACCAGTATTAAATGTGGACCCACTGTTCATGTCTAGATCACTATTTTATTGAATTTGGATTTTCTTGTCTTGATAGAAAAAAAGAAAAGTAATAAAATACTGAATGGGTGTGAAACTTGCTGAATTCTGATACTTGACCAATTGATCAATTTCTTTTTGTGTTTTTAGTTTTGAAGAAATCTATAAATTTCAAAGACAGATTCTCAGAGTAAAGGATCGTGATGAGTTCCCAATGATTTTAATTGGTAACAAAGCAGATCTGGATCATCAAAGACAGGTGAGAAGGAGTTTGCTGCTTGGAAACCAATTGTTTTGTAACCATGTAAAATGAACAAATACATTTAAGGAAAAAGTCGAAGTGTCAAGATGAAAAAAAAAAAGCTTTGATTCTGGCACACTGGATTTCACAGAGGTAAACTACAAGCTACACATTTTCAGACAAATAGAAGTAAACTACTTGTTTACAGTAGGGAATAATACAAAGGAAGTAGATCTGAGGAATTTAGTTTTCATGTTATTTTACATAGAACTTCAGTGGACTCTGCCTCGAGTATTTGTCCTAGCTCTGTTCATGTGTCCGTTTTCCTGGGTAATACCCAAAACTCTAGCGCAGTTAGATAATCTTAAAAGTTAACCCCGAAGACCTAATTGATTCAGTATTAATGCTCAATTATCTTCATTTAGAGAATGGCTTTGATTTAATTGACAGTATGTGGGTTTTCCTGAAGTCCCACTAATCATTTCTGTTAATTCGTCACACTGGCTAGATAATACCAGTAACCTGCAAGGAAAGTAGAGTAAGTTTTACTGCTCAGTCTCTTTCAAATATGAATTAGTATATATACTGTCTGTAGATATTTAGCATATTGTGGCACTTTGACTTTGTTTTATGTCATAGGACCACGAAATTTTTCATGTAGGTTTTTTATTTTTATGCGAACCATAGGCCCTTAGAGTAAAATAAAAAGCAGCATGGTGAGAGAAGCAATAGAGGGAATGAGTTCCACATTTTTACCATCTTAAAGATTTGTAGTTTTTTGGAGTAAGTTCGTCTGTATTTCTTTCTTTGCCTAAACCATGTCCACAGTCATAAATTATATATGTGCTGAATGCTTTAGATGTGTAAACCATGGGAGAAAAGCAAGTGGCTGTGACATCTTGACAGTTTGTTCCTTCCTGTGGATTCTACTCTCTAAAGGATAGGTTCAGAGAAAAATTATATGCCTCTCTGTGCCTTGTCTCCTCTTTCTTAGTCCCCTACTCACCCACACTTGGGCACACTGACTGCTCTCACAGTCATGCCGGGCAGCTCCATATGGTGATTCCAGGTCCCTGCACTTTTTCCTGGTCCACTCATTTCTCACTTGTTTGCATGATTAGTACTTAGTCTCATTTTTAAACTTACAACGCTTTTACACTTTCCTCAGCTGATGATGAGTGATGTTCACTTATTTCACTGGGAAATTTCTCCCTGGCCCCACCTCCACATGTACTAACCTCAGTGAATTTGTGCCCCACATACATGGATAAACTGCTCACCCCCCCTGTGACCAGCTCTCCAGTAGGCGCTGGGTCCTGTTCCTTTCACCACCTCGGGGCCTCTCCCCAGCAGTTGTTCCATTCTGGTTGTTCATTTCTTTAATACATGATCAGTCCAGCCAGCATACAACATGCTACAGTGCGTCTTGTCTTTAAAACAAAAATTAGTTGCAGCAACATCTTTTTCTTAATTTCTACATTTCTTTTTGTTGTTCCTCCTTAATAACAAAACTCCTTAAAAGTATTATCTACATTTGCTGTACTTTCTTTTCTGCCACTCCTGCTTGCTCTGACTCCAGGCCTGCGGTGCCCCATCAAGGTCACCACTTGCATAGATGTCAGTAACATTTGACACAATTACTCACACCCTTCTTTTTGAAACACTTTTGTTTGCTTTGCTCTGTGACACCATTCCCTCTGTTGGATCCTCCTCATGTCCTTATCTTTCTCCGGTCTCTTAAGGTTCAGGTACTCTTCTGGGCTCAGATAGTCAAAGACAAACATACTTTATCTTTAGTCTCTCTTCACAGTTAAAGTTGTTGTTTTGTAATGTCTTGGCACCCTAACTTGTTCTACAACTGAACCTGGGTAGACTACAGGGATCCCGTAAATACTTTTTCCCCTCTGTTTAGCGATGTTTACTTTTTGGCTTTTTCTTTAGGTTCTTAGTAACCGGTCTGGCTTGCTTTAGTTGTTAACCTAGTCTGTTCTTTTTTGCCTTTGTCTTGGACATGATCATTTGGGCTTTCTCTAGTTTCTAGCCTATTTTCTGTTAGACAACAAATGCCTGTTTCCCTTGTTCTTTGAATTTGGGGATCAGCTCTGGACATTCCTACCAGTGGTTCCAGAGGTTCTCAACTTGTCAAGGTAAGGAGATTGTTAGAGGAGACTGCATGTTTCCTTTTGGCTTCTATATTTCTGGATTTGCTTCTTTCATCCATCCTTCACCCCTTTCTCCCTCCCTCTCCCCCCTTCCCTCCAGTATTTACTCAGCACTTTCTCTAGGCATTGATGCAGAGTAGTAGAAAAAAATAGTCACTGAAATTTACATTAAATGAAAAGAGAGATGTAGAATTAGAATGATTATTTTGTGTTACCACATATTTGGTTCCTTAGAGATACACTGATCATTTTGTTTATCCTGTCAAAGGTGTAGTAAGAAAACATAGGTAAATGATTTTCTTGTCCTTGCTAAAATATAAAGGTAAGTATGACAGCATGTTGATTCTGAAATTTAATATAGCAGTGTGATGAGCTTGGATTGTGCACTTCATTACCTATCTGATTTCAACTTTCTTGTCCTTGATTCCGCTCTGTCTAGAATTGACAGGAATTGTTTTTGCTTTCTCTTTTTATCCCCCTTTTTCCTTCATGGCTTATTTTAGCTTCCCCTTAATTATTGGTGCTTAATTATTAGTGACCACTGCTAGTTCCAGAAAGGAACCCATTATACAATACTACTAGTAATAGATTCCTAGATGTGCTAACTCCCTCCTGTTAGTTCTTTGACCCTCAGTGTGCCTTTGCACCTTCCTAGAGAAAAAGATCCCTCCTTCTCAAATAACAGAGTAAGGGTCATCCAACCTTACCTCTTTATGCCTTGTCTGCCTCTAAAAGGTTTGTAGATCATTGAATATGTGCACCATAAGGACTTAATAGTTTGTTCATGCTCTGCCCTTAGCAGCACAACAAAGACAAGCTTCATTAAATGTTAAATATCTGTTCAGTGAATCAGGTCACCAGTGATCAAGATATCAATATGATTCTATATAATAGATATTTTTGAAAAAACAAAACACATTTTGCTTCTGTAAACTCATTTATATTCCTAAGTAAGTATTGCAACTTCGTAGTCTGTCCTATTAAGCCCAGTTTGTTCAGATAAAATTGCTTTCCTATTCCCATTTTGCTCTTCTCTGTTTGGAGATAGCTATCTGTCTGTCTGTCTGTCTACCTACCTACCTACCATTTAGATATCTATCTATAGCTTCTGTAGCTATCCATCTATATAGCTATGTATATAGATAGCTATATCTGTATATGCCTGTGTTCATATTCCTGTGAATTTCTACTAATGTTCACTGAGTCTCACTAGAGGTTCCCAAATATAGTTCTGTGAATTTGTTATGTCAGATTTGGCTTGGTTGTTTAAAGCAAAACATTTTTGCCTAATGCTTAGATCTACCAAATCAGAATATCCGGGAGATAAGGCGTTGTTAGTATTTGACATCTTTATGAAATTCTCTAATTCAGGGAACCTCTCGGAAATCCTCTTGTGTGTACTTCTCAATCTTCTGTTGCTTTCTAGGTTCCCATGCTGTGGCTTTGTTCTATATGATATCCTTTGTGTCCATTTTTGTTTGCTTTGGTGGTAGTGGTGCTGTTTCTATTTCATGATTAAAAATTATACGCCACCAATGATTTCAAAAACAGCTTTATATTTAGTTAGAGATTTTTTGACCAGAAATGTGTTTACAAACTTTGCAGACCTCAGTTCCTGGAAGACAGTGATGTAAAACTATCCTTTAAAAATAAATAAATGAAGCATGTAAACAGCTTTTACAGTGGGATTGTTTTATCATTTAGACGATTCATTAATTTTTCCTACTAGATATAAAAACAGGTCATTTGCTGTTCCTCTCTAGCAGAAGTACATTATGGAGGAGAAGTAGGGTAAGATGCCCTTTTGAAGAGTAATTGAGCAGAAAGACAAAGAGCAAAATTCTTAAGGACTTTTTAATTTCCCATCCAATTTCCCTCTCTATATCAAATTTGTGTCATAAAGTAAGTAATTTATAGAGCTTGATTTCAAATACATATCATTTTTCTTAATGTCTTTTCTGTTACTTGAAGACATTTATTTGATTGGTCTCTATTTGCTTAGACATATTTGTGTAGTTAACATCTTCTCTAGGCTCTGGGTATATATAGACAAATATGTCTTACTTCCTTGCTACAAAGGACATCATGGTGGGAGAGTGAGACAACAAAATAGTGTTGTTAGTTTGTTAAGATTTTTGTCACTGGTATGTCAGAGGGTGTTTTGGGAGCTCTTGGGATGCTGTTCTAAAACAGCATTAACACTATGGGGATGTTTCTAACTGCTTGAGTTTTGAGGTAGTAGTAAGAAGCAAATTGAATGTAGATAGCTTTGGGAGAAAAAGGATTGACATTCAGGATAAAGGAACAGAATTTGTGACAACGTGGGGTATTTTTGTATGAAGAAATTTCCTGTGTCAAATTTTCTTAAAATAGGAATTTTTCTTTCAACATTTCTTTCTGTGAAGTTCTTTTCTTACATGTTTACATTATTATAAATTGCTTGCTTGATTTGATTTGTATTTCAAAGCCATAGTCCTTAGAGTACATTTGTTGTTTTGAGGAAAGGTAGGGTAAATTTAAAAATTATGTAAACTTGCATATGCCAAAGTAGAATCTGTCTGCTACCTTTTTGAAACACTGTAGGATAAACTATTATAAAGTAACTCTTAGATGTGTATGTATTAATGTAATAACCTAATGCTATTACATTGAGGTTGCTGAATTTTAGAAATGGAATATGAGATTGAAGAGCAAATTGCCTTAAAGAATTAGAGGGAACAATACCTTGAACTTAGATGGAACCAGAAATAATTTTTCTGATCAGAATTACCTTGTAATTCCTGGTTTATTAGGTTGTCCACTCAGAGGGTTTTTGTTCCACCAGTGGGGCAAAATTAGACTGGACTAAGTGCTGTTCTATAACAAAAAGCAGAAAAGACCCAACTTTTCAAATAACTGTATTCTAGAGGAAAATTTGAGAATACCTACAGGAATAAAAATGACCTAGGACTCAACAGATAATAATCTAGTACCCAGACATCCCCTCAAAAATTAACAAGCATCTAAATATAAGCAGAAAAAATGTTCCATAATAAGGAGAAAAAAACAATGAATGAAAATGGACCCAGAAGAATAAATAGAGAAATAAAAACAATTATTATAATTATCTTCCATATGTCCAAGAAGCTGGAGAAAAAACTGAATGTTATGTAGAGATATAAAAAAATCAAAATCAAACTTCCAGAACTTTAAAACTACAGTGTTTGGAAATGAAAAATACATTAAAGTGGTATTAACAGAAGTTATGACTGAAAAATTTCAAAATTTAATGAAAACTACAAATGCACATATGCAAGGAGTTCATCAAACCCTGAGCACATGAAATATAATGCAAATTACAGCATATTATAATGTACCACATTAATCACATGAAATTACTCCAAGCTAGTAATAAAGAGAAAACTTGAAAATAACCAGAGGAACAAAGACTGTTTTGTAAACATAGGAAGAAAGACAAGGATGACATCAGCCATCATTGTTTCTCATAGGAAACTAATCAAGCCAAAAGAAGTGGAGCAACAATCTTTTAACTATCGAAAGAAAAAACTTTCACCTAGTATTCAATACTCACTAAAATTTTAGTTCAAAATGAAGGTGAAATAAAAACTTTTCTCAGATACACAAAAGGTGAAATAATTCATTACCAGCTGACCTACGTGACAAGAAATGTGAAATGAAGTCTTCAGCTAGAAGAAAAATGATGATAAATGGAAATCTGGACCTACACAAAGAAATGAAACGTACCAGGAATGGCATTTATGTGGGTAAATATACTTTTATTACTTAGATCGCTTTGAAACATAGATGATTAAATAAAAGGTAGTAACAGTAAAAAAAGAATGAGGGAGAAAAATACTATTGTAAGTTTCTTAAACTATATATTAATTGGTATAATATTTGAATTAGACTGTGATGAGTGAAAAATGTATATTATAAGGTCTAAAGTAGTTATTAAAATAATAAACCTGATATATGTAGTTCGTTAGCTAGCGAAGGAGATACAAGGAATCATAAAAACATTATAGTTAACTCAAAAGAAGGCAGAAAAAGGATATATAGAACAAAACATGGATGGACCGGAAATAAATTTCAAAGTGAATCTGCTGTATCAATCACATTAAAGGTAAATAGTGTGAACACTTCAATTAAAAGGTAGACGTCAGGTTAGATGAGGAGAATAGAAAGCACCCCTAAATTTTAAAGACACAAATGGGTTAAGGGAAAGGATAGGGTAAAATATACCATGCTACACTAATGAAAAGAATGTTGAAATGGATATATAAATATCAAAGTAGATCTCAGACTCAAAGAATATTAATAGGAATAAAGATGTTTTGTAGTAAGTGGGTTACTTCATCAAAGGGACATAACCACCCCAAACATTCATGGTAGCTATTAACAGTTTCAAGTTCTTGAAGCAAAACTGGAAAAAAAAAATAATGCAAAGAGAAATGTGCATATTCACACTTATAGTCAGAAATTTCAATATCTCCCTTTCAATAATTGACCAAGTAGAAAGAAAGTAAATATATAGATGACTTGAACGACACTGTTGAACAACTTATCCTAAGTGACAATTAGTGAGTACCCCATTCAACCACAATAGAACACACACACACACACACACACACACACACACACACACACACATTTTTTAAATGAGATCAAATCATAGAACAAGTCTCAATAAATTTGAAGGGATTCTAGTCAGAAAACATGTTCTTTGCCCACAGGGGAATTGAATTGGAAATCAATAACAAAAATTACAGGAATCAACAATAGAAATGATAGAAAACATATCTAGGAAGTCTCCAAATATAGGATATATTGATACAAGAAAAAAGAAAGAAGGAAATTACAAAGTATAATGAACTGACTGAAAACGAAAAGGTAACTTACCATAATTTGTAGGGTGCTCCTGAGGAAGCATGTATAGGGGAATTTATATCACTTAGTGCTTGTGTTAGAAAAGACTCTGATTTCAATGACTAGCATCTGATTTAGATTAGAAGAAAAATTAAAAAAGCAAACTAAACCATAGTAATCAGAACAAGAGAATAGTAAAGATAAGGTTGGAAATCAATGAAATTGAAAGTGGAAAAGCCATGGGAACGATAAATACCAAAAAGTGGTTTTTAGAAGATCAAAATGATATATTTAGCCAGGATGATCAGGTAAAGAAGACACATTTTACCAACATCAGTAATGGAAGAGATACCATTGCTGCAGACCTTCAGATATTTAAATTATTTTATAGAAATTTTATGAACAACTTCATACCAGTAAAGTCAGCAAGCTAGAAGACAGAAAATACCAAAACTCATTTAAGGAAAAATAATACAGATGACCTGAACAGTACTTTGTAAAATTAGTTTGTTGTAAAAACATTCCCAAAAAAACCTCCAGGCTCAGATGGATTCACTGGTGAATTATACCACACTGATTTTGCTGAAACTTTTCCAGAAAATTGAAGAGGAGAGAATTCTTTCCAGCACATTATATGAAGACAGATAAAGATGTAAGAAAAGAAAACAACACTCCAGTATCTCTTATGAGTGTAGGATCAAAAGTCCTTAATAAAATTTTTGTAAATAGAATTCAATAATATATTAAAAGGACAATGTATTATCACCCAAGTAAACTTTATTCTGGGGCTTATAGTGTTGGTTTGACACACAAAAATGGATCAATGTAATTCATCATATTAATAGACTAAGAATGAAGAATCATATGATCTCTAGAAGCAGAAAAGTACATTTAATAAAATCCAATATCCATTCCTGATAAAAACTCTTTTCAAGCAGAACTTTGTTAATCTGATAAAAGGGTCTCTACAATAAAACCCAACAACTGACTGCATACTTAATGGTGAAAGACTGAATGCGTTTTCCCAAGATGAAAAACAAGTAAAAAATACCCCTCTCACCACTGCTGTCATTGTACTGATGGTTCTAGGCAGTGAGATAAGGCTAGAAAAAGAAACAAGTCAGCCATGCCAGAAAGGAAGCAATGAAACTATTAGCAAATGACATGATTGTTTATAAAGAAAAAACCATCGCATTTATAAAAGAATGCCTAGATGTAAGGGACTTTAGTATATTTCCAGAATTTAAGCGAAATATACAAAAGTTACTACCCTATTTCAGTAGAGAGAAATGTACATCACTGAATAGACCAGAAGAATGTACCTCTGTAGGTTCCTAAATACTTACCTGTCTTTTAGACTTTTTTGCAAGTGTTTACCTTTGTGGTAATGACTGTAATGAAAGTCATTTTTTCTCCCCTATTTTAGTCTCTCAAAGGAGCACAAGGGACTATGGTGATGGTTCACGGGTGAATTGGTGGTGAGAAACCTATGGGGAATACACAATAATGTAAAGGATATATATTAAATTTTAAAAAAAGAAAAGAAAGTCATTTTTCTAGAAATATAATTTTAGCCTAATTATGTGAATGTGAATGTAAATATAATACAGTTTAATAATTTTAGGTAAATGGCACCATTCACACCTTTTACATTTGAAATGTATGCATTTACTTATATTCAATTAGTATTTTCTTATTCTAGCCTACCATTTGATTTGTCAGTCAGCTCTGCCACTCTTCCTTCACCTCCTAATGTAAGGAAGGTATTGTGAGGGCTTGTGATCCTATTCATTATTCATTTTCTTTCACATACTTATTGAGTGTCCCCTGTGTCCCCATTACTGCGGAATAGATGAAGATGATCCCCTGGGTTCTTGGGACCTGACCTCCTCTCCATCCATACCGCTCCTCTTTTTCTCCTTTGGAACGCTCTATGCCAGCCCTATTGGCTTCTTTCAGGTCTTCTTTTAGGTCCTGGAACTTGGAAAGCCCATCCCCCTCCACGGCTCTCATATCTGCCATTTCCTTGGTTGGGGATGCTTCATCACCCTACCCCCACTAACTCCATAATTGAATATCACTTCCTCAGGGAAGCGTTCCTTGATCTACCTGATCTGTAGACTGTTAGCACTTTGTACTTTTCTTTTTTATTTGGGTTCTAAGTTTGTTCCTCTGAGTTCTGTGGAGGTGGGCTTCATTTCATGTTGGGCATAAGTTTCGTTTCATCTTGTGATAAAAGAGTCTGATGTGAACTGAGTGAACAGTGTGGTCTGTGGCCGGGGATTAGATGCAGCAGTTCTACATGTTAATACTATATCTCAAACAGAACTTCTGGAATTTCAGATAACACAGGAAGAAGGACAGCAATTAGCACGGCAGCTTAAGGTAACATACATGGAAGCATCAGCAAAGATTAGGATGAATGTAGATCAAGCTTTCCACGAACTTGTCCGGGTTATAAGGTAAGCAAAACACATTCTGGAACTTTGTTTTAATTTATTGAATTTGATGATTAATCACTGTACTTTTAAAAACCATTAACTGAAAAAAAATTACCATTAACTCTTTTTAGTAAGATAGAGTAGGAGGCGTTCTGTTTTAGAGGCTAATGTATGTGGTATATTAAAATTTTTAAGTACATACATATTATATTCCAATTACTTCCTGAGATAAAACCTAATTGAATTTTACTGAGGTAGAGTGTATACATAGGGTTGGAAAGAATATAGGTAGCTTCCAAAAGTGGTGATATGAAGAGGTGATGATACCAGCCAGGTGCCCTGGTGAGCTTTACAGACATCGTCACATTTTATCCTCAACACAACCCTAGAAGCTAGATTCTTTTATCCCCATTTGTAGGTGAGAGAACTGAGGCACAGAGATGTTAAATAACTTGTTTAAAGTTTAGACATATTAAATGGTGGAGCTGGGACTTGAATCAGTATCTAATTCCAGAGCCTTGCTTCTTCCCCAGCTCCCCCCAGGTCACAAGTAAGCTGCAGTGGAGTTTCCACACTTGCACTGGGCATGAAGCCTAGTATCCCAGATTACAGAGTTTTTCTCTTAGTTGACCTCAGAGGCCCCAGTGGTTCAGAAAGTGTTAATGGGCCCCAGGAAACTTGAAGTGATGGATGCTGCTGACTGGAGCTACTGTGTATGTGGTGAGGAAGAGCGACTTACTTTAGTGGGTGGGGCTTCATTTGATTGATTCACATCTCAGCCCCTACCTCATCCTCCACATTCTTGATCTACTGGTTTCTCTGCTAGTTAGATGGTTTCATAGGCACACGGAGTGAGTGGGCTTATGTTAATCATGTATCTAATTGACATTTGAGCTATAGGCTTCTTGTGTTTTTTTACAGCCCCATGCCAAGGTATTCTCTCTCTTTGTGGGGGAAAAAAAAGTGAAGATTATCATTTGGTTTTTAATAGTGTGTTTAAAATGTGAGTTCTGCTATATCTAATGAATACAGTTTGACTTTTACAAGATGGAAAGATTTCTGGAGATGGGTGGTAGTGCTGGCTGCATCACGTGGTGAATGTATTTAATGCCACTGAACTGTACTCTTCAAAATGGTTTAGATGGTAAATTTCATGTTATGTGCATTTTAACAAGCACATAGACATGTTCACACCCTAATGAACTAGTTCCTTAAAGTAGTTCTTAGTGCCTTTTAAAATTTTGTCCTTGATTTTGAGTCTTAGAATCTATCCATACTCATTAGTCAAGAGTGAGGAAGTAGTAGAGACTTTTTTTCAGATTAGGAGACTGACATGCTGCCTACTGAGCTGTAGAGGTAACTTACTGGAGGCTTTTTAAATGCCATGTACTGGTGGGCATTGAAATATAAAAAGATTTTATTTTATTCTCAGAGCAACTGTAAAAGTAAAAAGATTTTTTTTTTTAATTCCCTTAAAAAAAAACCAAGACTCAGAGAGGTTGCAAACTTATCTAATGCTGACTGGCAGCTATAAGTTTTCAGGACAAAGATAGGGACTATATACTTTGTGAACCAAATTTTTATCATGTTCCAGTTATGGATGTGTATTCTTAAGTACCCCTTAGAGTTTATGGAATCTCAAATTGGGAAGAGAACTTGCAGGCTACTGAGTTCAGCATCTGTCTGATTCAGATTTCACCACTGATGAAACTCTCACAGCTCTGCTTACGCTGATGTTGAAGGATTTGTACCTTTTTTCCACCTCCAAAGATTTGTTTT
Source organism: Scalopus aquaticus (assembly GCA_004024925.1). Classification (NCBI taxonomy): domain Eukaryota; kingdom Metazoa; phylum Chordata; class Mammalia; order Eulipotyphla; family Talpidae; genus Scalopus; species Scalopus aquaticus. Next base: position 59,937 of record PVIJ01007747.1, read on the forward strand.
GATTGATTAGTTGAAGTTGAACACTGAAAAAACATAAGCCTATGAACTAGACTTGTCCAGAAATAACCTGCATTTGTAATAATATATTTCCAAGAAAGCAATTAATGGAGAGTTTTCTATCTTACAGGAAATTTCAAGAGCAGGAATGTCCTCCTTCGCCAGAACCAACGCGGAAAGAAAAAGACAAGAAAGGCTGCCATTGTGTCATTTTCTAAGAATCCCTTGAGTTTTAGCCACCAACTGCCAGGAAAAGCCCTCATCTTCTCTTTCTCTCCTTATGGTTTACATCTTGTTGGCATCTTTCTAGCCTTAGACACGTATCACCGTGGTAGCCTTAGACCAGAAGCTGGCTAATCCTATGGTCATTTCAAGACAGATTTAAAGGAAACACTAAGGCTGCTTCAAAGATTATTTGATTCCTTTAAAGTATTTATCGGTATACACAGACATTCTTATTTAAGGGCTTACATTTTAATAGAGAAGAATCAGTTTTGGAATGTAAGCTATTTGCCAAGCCTAAGTCACAGGTTGTGAAATAACTTTTAACTTCTGGAATCCTATTGCCTACTGTTACTCTATATAGATGCATAGGGTGTTTTTTTTTTAAATGTGAATTTTTGCCTATCTAAAAATTTTGATGTCAACTTTAATTAACCTGAAATACACTGAATTAAATCCACAAACGTGAGACATCTCAGACCTTTCCTGATGCTACAGCCTTTGTTTTCCAGTGGCCAAAATACCAAAATGCCTATTGTATTTATAGATCAAAAACTGCTTATGAAGTCTTTATCATTACTCCTACTTTTAAGATGATAATATTTTATGTGGCCAAATATTTGAACCCATTCTGGACTTAGGCATTTCGATGTTCTTGGTTTTTTAATTTACAGCCATATTGAGAGGAAAAATAAATAATTTCTGTCTGTCTTCCTTTTCAAGTATTTCTGGATAGGGGATTCAAAAAATTAAAACTGTTTTTATTTGTAATATAAAATATGGAATTGATCTTTCCGGGGTCAGAGATGATTAATGTTTTTGCTATATACTTTTATACATTATTTTCTTATCAAACTAGTTAACAAGTATTTTTATATGTTTGTAAGCAAATATGCTTTCACAGCATACCTTGTGTATATGTAAAGATAAGTATTTAATTCTCACTGTTCACTTTTAACTGACAGAAAAAAAGGTGAAAACTACCGAAACTGTGGTAGAACTTTAATGCTGTTCTGGTCCGGTTGTACCCACTTTTGGCCAGTCACATCTTCTCAAGAAACCTTCCCAATAGAGTACAACAGGATGAGACTTTGAAATCACTTTCAATATCCCCTACTAGATATTGACTGTTAAATCAAGTAGTAAGTGTAAAACTTTTCATTGACGATTAGTAAGACTGTGGGTGGCTTCTGATTTTGTTTTTAATTCTGTGGATTGTGTTTAAACAATTCAAAAATATGTTCCTGATTTTGAGATACTAAGTGGTATTGCACAGTTGTCACTTTACTGAATGTGTACAACAGTCTCATGAGGTTTTATAAAGTGTGCCCTTGTATAGCTTCAGGTGCTAGAATTAAAATCAATCTGTTATCACAAGATAATGCTTGATGACTTGTCATTTTGGTGGCTTCTTACAGGAGTTTGGAGGGAATGTATTGTAGCAGCTCTGTACCTATTTCCAACAAAAATTTAGGGCTTGCATCTAAAAATCAATATTGGTCGTTCAGCAGGTGAACTGGAAATGAAATGGCTTGATATTCTTAGTGATTTCTTCAATATTAAGTCAGTGTTATTTAAACTTTTTCTGTGAAGTGGTCCTGCCAGAACCTGCAGAATCCCAACTGTAGAGGAGAGAGGAGGTGAATATATAAACATAAATCCTTCTGAGGATGAAGCCTAAAACAGCTGAGGCAAAGACACCAATGTCTTTGAATGCTAATTAACATTACTGCTCAGGAAGCTAAAATATTTATCCTGTGGCTTTTGATACTATAGCACCATCACATATCCTTGTTAGTACTTAAATTTGGGAAAGTTTTTGCTTATGATGAATAGCTTTAGATAACAAGAGATTATCTACAAAATATCCAGGCTGAATGGGAAGTCTTTCATTCAGTACTGAATTAGATGCTATATGGCAAAGCAGCCTAAAAGTCAAATCATGTTATCTCAATTGACATTCCCCCCCCCCCCCCACTCTGTGCTTCGCTGTTGGGTAATTTTTATTTCTACATCTTCTAGTTCTGGGTTCCTTTGCTGCAATTATTTCATCTGCTGGCAATTCCATCTGCTGAATTTTTACTTTTCAGATGTGTATGTGTGTGTGTTCTCTGTTCTACTTGGTTCTTTTTGGTGTCTTCTTTTTCTCTCATTGTGTTCTTGTATTTCTGTTCTATTGCCTCTCTCATTTGGGTTCCAGAGAATTGAGTCAAATGCCTTATCTGTTGTGTGTAGTGAATTCACTTTTCTTGTATGCATCTAGAATGGTACTAGCTGTGCACCATCGTTGAGAGATCTGAGAAAGCTTAATTTTCTTGGGGAGAGCCTTGGTTGAGGAGTGCTTCTATGAATATTTGACTATACTCTTAACACTTTGTGTGCCGGCCATTTTCTGTGCCACCACATGAATGGTATAAGCATTCAATAAAACACACACAACTCCTGAACTACTGGATATTAAAAAAACTGTAATATCTCTCATAAAACACCTTACACTTTCACCAAAACAATGTATAAAGCTTCTAGACTGAGTACGATCAAAGAAATAGCTCCTAATAGTTCCAAATAATCCACTGTGGCGTTAAAAACCGGAGGCTAGATGAACACGTATTAATACGTGAGCGGACCACAAAGTGTTAATAGCTACTTTAACATTCTGTCTCCTGATCCCATCATCTCTATAACTTTTGAATCTGTTTTGTATCGACTGGTTTTTCTCTAGTTATGGGTCACATTTTTCTGCTTTTTTTGCAAATCTGTTAAGCTTTGATTGAATACTGGACTTCGTGTAATTTATCTGGTGGGGTGCCCAGATTTTTTTTATCTTCATCTGGAGATTATTGGCCTATTTTCTGGTAAGCAGTTAATTGCAGCTGAGTTCGATCCTTTCAGACATGTTTTTAAGCTTCATGCATCTCAAGATATAGTTTTCCTGGGATAATTTTGCTTTACTACAAAGATGTGGCCTTTGGGGGTCTCTACCAAATGCCCTGAGTAATCAGTGAGGACTCTTTAATTTGACTAGTGGGAATTTGAGGATTCCATCAGCTCTGGGGAACCATTGTATTCACAGCTCCTTCTGCAAAGACCCATTGGCTCTGTGCATATTTTTGGAGCTTTTTTTTCTCTGCAAAGCCCTCACCCCTCCAGAACTTTACCCTGCAATTTTCAGCTGTCTCAAACTCCCTAATCTCCAGCTTCTGCCTTTTCAGCGCAGGGAGCCATCTGTATGCTGCTAGGAACGCCCATCTCCTTTGCAGTCTGGATGTGCCTCCAGGGAGAAGGCCAGGGCAACCTGCTAGTTTCCCTTATTTGTTTCTCTTCATCAGGGATTGCAGTCCTGTGCTGCTAGGTGTCCTGTGCCTGAAAACAGTTGTTTCACATACTTAGTCCAGTGATCTAATTGTCTGAGGTAGAAGGATAAATCCTATACTCCAGCGTGATTGGAAGCCAAAGTCTCTCATTTGATTTCCATCAAATAATCACAGGTATCGCCTTGTGTTTCTTAATCTCTGACTTCAGATCTTTTCTCACAAAAATGGCTAGTTTCATAGCATAATGGTTCTTGTCCGTGTGGTCATTTATTTCTATCTGAGACATTGGCAATTTTTTTTCTGTAAAAGGCCAGATAGTAAATGTTATGTTCTCTTTGTGGCCATATGGTCTCTGTTCCAGCTACTCAACTCTGCCGTTGTAGCACTAAAGCAGCCATAGCAATGTATAAGTGACTGAACATGGCTGTGTTCCAATAAACTTATTTGTGGAAACTGAAATTTGTATTTCACATCATTTTCATGTGTCATGAAATACTAATCTTATTTTGAAATTTTTCCCAATTTAAAATTGTAAGAACCATTCTGTATAAAAACAGATGGTGGACTGTTTTGGTCTGTGGTCAATGCTTCCCCGATCCTGCTCTGAAGTAACCCATTTAGCATTTGAAATTACATCCCTAACTTTAGAATCTCTTATGTCTCTTTAAATATGTGGAAAGTCTTTCAAGCAGGATTTCCTAAACAGTTGTGAAAATCTGCCCTATAAATTTTCTCCCTACGTTGTTTGTTTAGGAATATACAGTATTCCAGGGGTGGACAGTATGTCCTCTTGACCTACATGTTACATTGATGTTTCTCTAAATTTGGGACTTCAAAGATTTATAATAGAAATTGGTCCTTTTCTTTGGCTTTTAAAATTTTGTCAGCTAAGTTGTACGTAAGATCTAGCTGATTCCTTTTCTAACTTTCCGTCAGCATTTGCCTGCCTTCTTTTCTCATTCCTGTACATCAGGGTCCCTTTGAGCAAGGGTCCCTTTGGCAAGTAAGCAGGAGGTGATAATGATAAAGTGATCACTTTCAAACTCTTACCTGTTAGTGATGGCTCCTAGCTCAAGCTTGATGGGGTGGTAGGATTAGTAGGATTTAAGATGGGGAAGCGAGGAAAAGAAAGGTGATGGAGAGACTGGGGAAAAGCCTGGGCAAAGGCAGACTTGGCAGAGTGTAGGCTGAAAAGATTATAAGTACAGTGGGGAAATGGAGTGGTAAAGTAGACTTGGTTCCGCTTGTGAGGGGCTTTAAATAGGACACTCCTTCTGTATGTAACAGAAAACTGCCAGGAGCTCTGAACCAGGGGTGTGTCTGGATCTAATCTACTGATAGTCCACGTGAGAGAAGCGTAGCTTTAAGGGAGGATGGTCAGGTAAGAAGCTATTGGGGCTGTGAGTTTGTCTCTATTTGGTCTGCACTTTTTTTTAAAGATTTGTTTTTCTTGCTTTATGTGTACAAGAACTAGGGTGTAGGCCAGAGGTGCAGGGGGTAAGAGGGTTCACCAGAGGCAAAGTGGGGAGCAGAACAGGCAGATCTGCTGAAATATACTGCTGAGGGGAGCAGCGGGTGAGACAGTCTGCTGCACCATGTGGGAAGCTCCCTGGCCTGGGATCGAACTCATGCCACAGTGGCTGGCGATAGCTTGATAGTGCTGAGACTAACCCCTATGCCAGGAGGGAGGCCCTTGTTCTGCACTTTTGTCTAAGTTTCTCTGGACTCACACTTGGGTTACTGTGTAATTTCTGAAGTAGTCTTTTATTTCTATTTTGTCCCCACAATGCTATTATTTCAGTGCAACCAAAGGGATACTTTTTAGACTATGAATTAAATGTTAATGCTGCTGCTTAAAATCTGCCATCATCTCAGTGCACTTGAACCAGTATCTGCACTCTTTACTGTGTAGTGGCCCTCTTTTTCTGTACTTTCGCTCCTGGCTCAGATGCCCTTTCCTCAGCAAGCCCTCTTTGATCACACTGCCCTCTGTTCACTTAGTGCCACACACCTTCAGTGCTTGTTGTGTCTCATCTGACCTGCCTGCACTTCAGTATCACGAGTGCTGGGAGGCAGAACCATGTCAGTTGTGTCTCCTGCTTCATCCACAGTGCCTGGCATGTGAGACAAGTCCTTTGGTGAATGACTATGGAGCACAGGCAACGTTCTAGCAATAGAAATATATGACAATCGTGGCAGTTATATACAGGGTTAGTCTGGGGGGCATTTGGGAAGTGGGGATTGGAACTCAGAAGCAGAGGCCAGGACTGAAAGTGTAGATTTGGAGTTCATTTATTTTGAGCTAATGACTGAAGAGATGGGAGTGGACTGAAGTAACAAATGTGATTGAGAAAAAGCCCACGTTAGGTAAAATTTTGGGGGAAATGAACATTTTCATTTGTCGAAGGCCAAGAGGCAGCAAAAAGCTGAGAGAAGCACCCAGAAACTGGAGAGAACCATGGAAGCCAGGGATCTAAGGAGGTGGTACAAAGATTTGAGTGCTGTGCATGAATGGAGTAGAGATAGTGGCGATTGTTTAGAGGTTACTGATGGCTTGGAAAAGTTTATTTCGGTCATCTGTGGGAACCTGATTATAGTGGGTTGAATGTGATTGGAAGCCAAGGAAATGGAGTGGGCTGCTGTTTGGGGAAATTCTGTGGTGGAATCAGAGGCTGATGGAGCATGTATCTTGCCTGGATGGATAGGATGTTAAAGCAGTGAGACAAAGAGCCAATATGGGGCTCTTAAGCGTAGATCTGTAAGCACACAAGTCTGGCAGTAGTGTACTGTGTAGGTATGAAATATCTGAGGAATTCACAGCCTAAGATTTGCAGGCAAGCATCTCTTTCTGACCAGTGAGGGAGAATGGCGTAGTGCAGTGCTTTAAACTGTCTGTGGTGAAGGGTCAGTTCATCTCCACTGTTATGGACTGGTCCATTTGCTAAATGTAATTAAAAAAAAAAAAAAAGGAATTGCTAGAAAAGGAATCATACCCTTAAATATTTCAAAACATTTGCTTCAGTATCTGTCAGTATCTCTCTGTAGGATGGTAATGAACTTTTTGTTAACTTTCTTGGGCTGCAGATCTTGCTTTGAGTAGCAGTAATGTAGTGGGCATGGGAGCAGGAGAGAGATTTGGGTATTTCCATAAGGGCCCTTCTGACTTCCCAGTTAGACTGGTAAATTCCAGGTTAATATTACCCAGTAGGAGTTGCATGCCAACATTAGAGGGGAGAAAGAATCTCTACTGTTACAAACTCTTGAGTGTTGTAAAGGAGTCTGTTAAGATGTTTGCTTTTTGCTAATACTAACTTGAGTAAAGAAAACCGTTTAAATACAGAACCTTAAAATAGAACTATTACCAGTCAATTCTAAAGCCAGAAAGTAGTTAAGAACATATTCTGAGTCTTAGGGAAGAATTTAGAGCAATATGAGAAAATGTTAATGAATGCTGTGACATTATGAATGTTAAATGAAAAGTCTGAAATTACAGTTTGCTCTGATTATAGCTGGGTAGAAGTGCTGCATGCATATTTCATATTTGTCAGGACATTTTCATTTATAAGTGACAGAAATGCAACTGAAGCCAGCTTTAACACAAAGTGGGCATTTACTGGTTTATGGAGAAGGGGCGTACTGGGGCAGGTAAACTGACTTTCAGTGACTCCTATGTTGCTCTTAATATGAGAACTGGCTAAATTGAGATGTAGGGTAGAGAAATCCTTAAATGTAAAAAAGCTTGTGTCAAAGCTTGGGGCCAAGAAAAGGTAAACTAGCCCCAGGGATGTAGGGGGCTTGAACCCAGCTTCTCTGTGCCTAATCATCAGACAGCTTCTTCTTCTTTGCCTACAGAGTGTACAAAACCTTCTGAACCAACAGTGTTTCTAGAGCAGAGATGCCATTATTTAAATTTGACATTTCAGTACAGATCTTTTGCTGAGAGATCTCAAAGGCTTTAAAGACTTATATTCACGCTTATTAGCATTCAGCTCCTATTTATAGTTTGTTGTAGCATCTCATTTTCAAAGAGGACTAATTTATTTTCATTCATTCTCCCTATTTTGGGCAGTATGAAAAATAAAATAAACTCTTACTAAAGTTAATAGCCCCTAATAACCAAACAGAATATCTGTGTCTTCCATGATTCTGTTTTGGGATTGGGCATCAAACATCTGTTTAGTTTTGTTTGGACAATAGTGTCCATATCCTTAGGATATAAATATTTAACTCTGGGGGAAAAGGGGCTGATAGTTCTGGTACACTTTAATGTGTAACTCCTTTAAACAGTGCTTGAAATATCTGGGCTGTTTGTTAGGTGACAGAAATAATTTGACATGGAGAACTTTTTTGTATTAACATTTTAGCCATGGACTTGACCTGCACTAAGTTTCTGGAGAGTTACAGTCATGTGAAAATATATTTTGTACCCTTTCTGGAAGAAGTGAGCAGACAAAGTTCAAATTAAAAACAGCACAGTATCTTTTTAAAGTTTTTTTCAATTCTGGGTCTAAAGAAGCCTTCCACTGTGTTTCATCTGCTACAACAGATTGCCTTCCAATAATGCGCTGGCAAGGTGGTTGGTGAGGGACCCATGTCTGGTGGTGGGGAGAGAGAGCTCTAAACTCCTTGTCATCTTAAAATGTGGATGTAAATTGGATTACTACTGGTCTGGCATTGATAAAAATAGACAACAGTTATAACTGCTTTGTAATTTATATGGCAATTTTTATTGGCTATTTTATGATCTATTTACTACCATCTCAAGTGGAAGTCCAAACAAATTTAATTTTTGTAGTAAAAAGTCTTTATTTCCAAAAGGATTGGTTAACCAGAAAAACTATAAACCACCTAACACAAGACTTTGGTAAGAAAGAGATTCGATGCGTCTCATAAACTCCCCTTTGCAAACAAACAAACAAAAAAATAACACATGTAACAGGAATCATGTTACCTATTCTCAGCCCTTAACCAGTTACCTGGTTTTAAATCTAAAAAATTAGGATTTAAAATATACTTAATAGGGATCCAAAAGGAACATAAAACACTGGGGTGACGTGTCCTTAGAGTTACTAAGGAATCATCATCTAAGGGAACTTTGATTTTCATGGCTTGAGAGTAAACACGCTTCCAGATGACTAAGAAGATTGTTGCCAAATTGGGCAGATTCTGTATCAGGACTTATTTTTTGTCCAAGAAGAAAGTTAAACCTTTTATTTCTTTTTATTATGCTCCTGTGCGGGGGGGAAAAAGCAGTTCACTTAAGGATTTTAAAAATAATGTTGAAAACGACTCAAAGCTTGAGAAAGTCAGGGATGTGGTAACAACGGCCCCTCCAGAACAAGAGGGAAAAAGCCATACCTTTGGCTGAGTAAGATTGAGTGGATAACGATTGTAAAAATGCCCAACCTTCTGAATACTTCGTTTAAAAACAGGAAAACAGACCCAGTGAGTTTTTTATTGAACAGTCTCTTGTGTTACAGAAAATAATACAGATTCAGGGCAATAGCATATGTATATATATATATTGTGTTTGGAAATAGCCTGATGTGTTTAATGCAGATTCTTAAAAGAGTAATCAAAGTACTGTGCATCTATCTCGTCCATGATACATATTTGGATTAGGCATAGTAAAGGAAACCTACTTTAAAAATTTAACAATAAATGAATGAGTGAGAACTGCTGATGGACTCAACTCAGTGACAGCCTTTTACAGTAATCCATGGTAGCCAGTCTCCTGGAATTCTGTTTGCCTGTGAGTGCTCAGAGGGGAAGCACAACCATGGCCTTTTTATGGGTTGTTGGGGACCAGAGCCTTGGTGTGGGGCGTGGAATAGTTCTGACTTTCTTGCCCAGCTTGATTCTGTAACATTCCTTTCTTCCTAGACTTCTGTCTGTCTTGGTCTCTGAAATAATTTTTCTCTCTCCAGATAAAATTCTGTGATTTGAAAAAAAAAAAACCTTTAAAGTACAGAGTAATTTTGTTAGAGGGCTGGTTGGGTGGGTTATGGGCAGATGTTTACATACATTTATGTTCCCTTGGTAGAGACCAGCTTGAAAATTTTAAAGTCTAAATAATGTGTATCCAAAGATTTGTAAAACTCAGGTTTGGGAACACTGGAGAGGCCAGCTTGCTGCCCTGGCCTGGGTAAAGGTCTGCTGTCAGAAAGTTCATGGGTGTGGCCTCTTAGGAGAATTGCCCAACGCCCCCCCCCCAAAAAAAAAAAAAGTGAAACAATACTTTCTAGACTTAGTTACCATTTGCCTCAAGTGTACAAGCCAACATTATAATCAAATAGAGCAACCATCATTTCTTTTGGGCTAGCAGTAACCAGTATTTGGAGTGTGAGAGCAATAGGTTCAGAATTTCTCAGTGAACGAAGAAAAGCCACCCAACACCAAGTGCCTATTCATGTCTACCGGTTCTGTTTCCCCCAAGAACTACTGATGACTGAAGAGACTCAACAAAGGACCTAAAGTTCCACTAAGTGAAAAGGATGAGCAAACAATAGTTTCTGGCCAGAAGGAACAGGCCAAAGACAAGCGTGAGGGGAATCTCCTCTGTTCGTCTGGCTGAGAATGTTCCCCCACTGCTGCACTCCGGGACTGAGGCATAGTGTCATTTCCAGACACAGTCATCTCTCCCTTTGAGGAGGCCAGGGTCTGTTCTGCTGCCCAGGTGGATGCTCCAGAAGGACACGGTTCCGCCTCGTACGGGCTGGCTGACAGTAGGTGCTGGAGGCAGGCCAGCCAAGGATGAGGGAGCCCCACTGAGCCCGTGCCAACCAACAAGTCTACAGAAAGGGTGTCCCTGGCATCCATGAGACTACTGGGCAAACCACACTGCAGAAATGAAATCTAGTGTACACAACTGAAATTGCCATAAACAAACAAACAATCCAGCCATTGGTGACTCTGGAATCTAGAGTGCAGCCCTGGGAAACTTGCACCCTTGCTAACAAGGGTGAACGTTGCACGCTCTGATCTCCTTCTTGTCTTTGCAGCTGGTAAACTGGGAGCTTTTGAACCTCTTCTTCACGGTCATGTAGCGTTCCTGAATCCCGCCTCCGCACAGTTTGGTGCACTCTGACCAGGCCGTCCAGGGGCGCATCCTGCAGCCTGAAAGCATGACAGGGCCTAGTTAGGCCAGCAGAAATTGGGGACAGAACAGGAAATGCCCAACTCAAGTAAACAACGCAACTTTAGCAGTCTGCCTTTCTCTAGAATATAATGATTTGAAATAAATCATTGAGTTCTTATTAGAGATGTGATAGAGTGCAATAAAATGACCATAAATATTTTGCAGCCTTTCCCATTAGGAGGCAGAGTCTTTTTCTCCACTTGTAGCATCTGGACTTTGTTAAATTGATTTGCCTTGGCCAATGGGACATGCGCAAAGATGACTGGAGAAAAAGCATCTGGGCCCGTCAGCACCATGTAAGCAGCCTGGCTGGATGGCTGGAGAGACCGTGTGGGCAGAGGCCTCCCCCAGCATTCTGAGCTCCAGAAATGCTTGTGAGGCCCTTCTTAGACCTTGCGCTATTGAACCACCAGCCGATTGCCACAGGACTAAGCCTACGGTACACCTCAGAAGAATCGTCCAGTCGAGCCAGCCCAAATCACTTGCTCACAGAATCATGTCAAGTGATTGTGTAGGGGAGGCCTGTTAATGGGGCCATCACTCAGGGTGCAAGTAGCCTCTTCATTCTTTTAGGCTTTGCTCCCCAAGTACTTGGTCTCTCAAATATTACATAAACTCAAGTATGTAACACTTAAAAAAAAATGCAGACAAACATGACTTTCTCAAAGATAACTTCCTTGATGCTCAGAGATTAGGTTAAATCTTTTAAAAGAATGCTTCTGTAGTGCTTGATACATTACTCCTTTGTAGAGCCAAATGCATTGATGATTTTCCAGTTACTCTCATGGAAGAGAAAACCATGGCATAGGGCCTGCCTGGTATATAGGTGGGCTTGATGGGTGTTTGTTGACTGACTGGCTGCTGGGAACAACAGACACCATTTTGATATGCACAGATAGTAACTGTCAGCTTTTCTCATTTTGGGGGGGTGGAGATGACTATCTTAAGGAAGTGAAAAGAAGGGAACACTTGAGCTTAGCTTTAAAAATAGAAACTCAGAGTACACATTCACCATCACTTTTGCATGGAAACATCCTCAGTCACCCCCGGGGATCCAAAGCCCATCACTCAACCAATACCCAAGACTGAGCCATGGTCTCCCATGTGCTTCATCAATTTGCTGATGCTACTGCACGCTTGGCTTGGGTCAGTTTATTCAGCAGGGAAACCCCTGGCGAGACTTTTTTTCAAACTCCTGGAACTCCCTCCAAATACACTGAAGGAAGGGGACACATAATCTTCTCTCCTGGGCTACAAACAAAACTTAACTCCTCTGTGCTGCTGTTATTGCCACTTCAAGACCACTTAACAAACACATGTTTGTTAAAACTCTTGCTTAAACCTTTCAACTATAGAATCAAGTCTCAAATCCTCAGCAGGCCTGTAACTTTTTTTTTTTTAAAGAATTCCCTAAATCTTTTTTTTTATTTATTTATTTTTTTGCATACAAGCAGGCCAGAGGTGTGAGGCGGTGAGAGCGTTCACCGGAGACAGAGTGGGGAACAGAACAGGCAGATTGACGGAAACACACTGCTGAGGGGAGCAGCGGGCGAGGCAGGAGAGGTCCGCAGCGCCATGCAGGAATCTCCCCCGCCAGGAGTCGAACTCACGTCGCCGCTGCCGACAGCTCCACAGCGCAGCTCCTAACCACTGCGCCACCAGGGAGGCCCAGGCCTGTAACTTTTTAAGACCTGGTCCCTACCTCTCCAGCCTGGTTTCCTCTCTTCCCCTCACATTCTGCTCCATCTGCATCCCATTTGCTGCTTGAATACATAGCTCAGTGCCTTTGCAATACCTGCCTGCTGGCCGGGATGCCCTTCTCTAACTGGCAAACTCCTACAAATTCTCCTACAAAGTCCCACTGTAATGTCCCTGCTTTGACATCTCTGCACTGGGGCCTCCCACTTGGGAGCAATACCTGGGAACTGCTCCCCATCGGACTCCTCCCGCAGCTGCTCACTCCTCCGGCTCTCTCGGGCCTCCCTCCAGCGCAGTTTCTGGATGGACTGATTTCGGAGGCATTTCCGGACACGGCACTTTTTTCGCTGCACGGTCTCTGGGCAGGGTGCACCTCCAAACTGAGGCTCCATTTCTATGATCCGGGTTCGAATCATGTGACCTTTCCCACATGACTTGTTACATTCCGACCACTGGGACCACTCGGTGAGCTCGCAGTCAATGGCTGGCAAGACACAAATGAGTATGACTATCTCATGCCTGAGACACCGTCTTTGGAACATCTCAACACAGCCCGTGAGAAATGCCCAGTGGTGCTGCTACCCATTTTACAGAAGGAGAAACTGAGGCTCCAACAGGCTGTCTACTGCCTCCAACCTGACAGATGGAGAAATGGAGCAGGATTGGTGCCTGGGGTCAGAACCCATTTTCCCTACGGGGACTCAAAAGACTTTTTAGATGTTGTTCAGAGCCTCTTTCCTTGCTCTGAGAGCCCACTCAGCCTCAGGTGGCACAGATAAGCCTCTCACATTTTTTCCCAGGCAGGAAACTCCCTGGTGCCGTTTTTCAGAAGTGACCCAGGTGGACCAATACCCAGGTCATGTGGCTTTTGCTGTCAGGCCCAGGAACCAGAAATGGAACATTCAGTAGAGAAGGGGTGGGAGCAAGCAGTGTATTGTGGTTCATTACAGAACAAGAACCAGCACATTCTTCTAAGTTGCATCTCACTTCATCTGTGGGAGGGAAGTAACCCAGCAGGCTGATTCTTGGGCTGTGGCTGCCCTAGGGAGGCACATGATTCTAAACGCTCCAGGTTGGATCTAGGAAGTGCTCATTTTGTTCAATAGTTTTGTGTCTTCTACAAAATAAGAGAAATGATATTTTTCTCATTTATGAGGATTAAATGAGCTAGTACTTCTAGCCCACAGTAGATGCTCCATAAATGTTCATTTTGCTTCTTCCCTTTATTCAGTAGACACTGGATATAAAGAGTTTTCGAGTTAGTTATGGTGTCTCAGGTAGAAAGTTTTGGAGCCCCAACTCTGGTAGCTGGTTGACAAAACCCCAGGCTTTAGTTTGATGTCTGGGTCACCTCCACCCATGACTGAATCTAACTAAAACAATGAGGGGACTGTGATAGGCAACATACATGTACATGGCCAATGCATGCCACCTTGTACTAACTTAGTTTAACCTTCAGAGCAACCTAGGAAGTGTTTCCCACGGTTTATTCTTTGAGGAACGGGGATGCTGAGTAATCTGACCATGGTGACACAGGGCAGACCCGGGGTCTGAAGCAGGCAGCTTGAGCAATAAGGGAGAGGAAGCAGGGAAGACCACGAGTGCATTTCAGAGGAAGCCACAAAAGGCCGCAGCAAGGTCATAAGCTGAGGAACTATTATATTAGGTTAGTCAGAAAACCAAGCTCTCCTTGGAGAAGAGTCCCCATGAAATACACACAGCTGATCACAGAGATTTGGAGGTGGGGTGGGGGGCAGTAAGCTTTGAGAGCTTGTAGGCTTGCTGACTGATCAAAAGTGTTGTGCTGGAGTGACCTGATTTAGTGTCCAGCTTTGGGTTGTGGGTAAATAAAAAGTCACAGGAAGAATGAAAAAGCTTTGACTATGAAGCAGTCATTGGGGCAGGGGCAGTGAGGGAAGGAAAGGGCTAAAAACTCGAAGAATTAGCTGAGCCTGTGCTAAGTGTTTTCATGTAAGTCTCCTGCTGAGACTTCACAGCAACTGGCCACTTGGGTGTTCTGTAGATGGTAGTGGGAGTCCCACTTAATAACAAGACTGAGTGGGAGTTTAAATAACTGCTAACAGAGGTCCAAACCCCATGTTTCCCCCAGCAGATAGTAGTGCCCTATGACCCAGCAGAGTGCTGACCGCCCTGGGCTGGAGCAGGAGACACCGGGCGGCTTCGGGAGCTCCGGGACTTACGGCACTCGGGCAGCATGCACTTCTCCGCCTGCTCCAGCTCCTCGTTGCAGTCCCCGAGTTCGGCCAGAGACTTGAGCATCCGCTGGCGGGTCCGCATGCCCTTCCCACAGGTCACGCTGCAATCGCTCCACTCGGACCACGGGGACAGCAGGCATGGGATGGTGTCTGGGCCAAGAGCCAGATAGACCACTGGGAACAGGTCCCTCTAGCTTTCTTTGATCCCTTGTGCCCTCTACCCCCAACTTCCCCTGTTCTGGCCCCTGGAGAAAAGTGAAATTAATCGGGGGGGTTCAGATAAGAATGAAGGCTGTGAAGCAAGAAGTGGCTCCCAGACCACTGCTCTCCTTTGCATCTCCTCTGGCCGCAGCTGGTGCTCATGACATGACATCAGAGATGGCTCAATAATCAGAACACACAGGCTCCACTTGAGGGGGCTACCGAGGACCCGAGCAGGTCTTACAGGGACAGGAACACCCTCGACACCTAGGAACTAGTCACTCAGTGTTTTCGCTTTGGACACTTTGCTGAAATCCCCTGAAAGCACACGTACCCGTGTGCATGCGTGCACTGGTGGAGCGGCTGCATTTGTGCAGAGAGCAGGTGTCCTAATGCTTTATGGTGCCAGGCAAGTTCAGGCAGACAAGAGTGAGGGACCCATGAGCTGGGGAAGGTACATCCTGCTTAAATGTCCTCCTTCCACCCATCAACCTACAATTCCCTTGGCTTTATAACACAAAACTGTTAGTGAATCTATCCAGAGGCCACCAGTTTGCTACCCCAGCTCTTCAAATGAGCCCCCTTTCCCTGGGTCTGGTTGATGTACGCACACCCGTGGTCCTCATCTTGCTCCTAGCTCCCTGCAGGGATGGGGGCTGCATTTCCTCTGCACCTGTCCAGCCTCTGACCTCGATGCTTGATGGTGGCAGGGATAGGAGGTGCTGAGGTCCTTCCTTCCGTCCCCGTTGCCCCCCTCTCCCACTCCCACTCACGGCACTCGGGCATCATGCACTTCTCTGCCTGGGACGTCTCGGCCTTGCACATGGAGCCATCAGCTGGGCTCATCTTGACCATGCGATGCCGCTTCTTCATGCCCATCCCGCAGGTGGCGCTGCATTCGTCCCACTCGCCCCATTCGGTCATCAGGCAGCTGCTAGGAGCTGGGGAGTCCGGCGTGGTTGGGATCGCATTGGGCTTCTGGAGATCCCCACCCCCGCCCCGGCCGCCGGCGCCCCCACTTACAGCAGTCCTCGTTGACCGTGCACTTCTCGGTCTCCTCGGTGGGCAGCGTGCACACGGAGCCGTCCTCTGGGAACTGCTTCACGTACCTTTCCCGGGATCGCATGCCCGTGCCGCAGGAGATGCTGCAGGGCGACCAGGTGATCCACTCCGACATGGTGCAGGTGGAGCCGTCTGCAACGCACGGAAGGGAGCGCACGCTGCAGTCGGAGCTCCACCCGCCAGGGGGCGCGCGCTGGGGGCCCTGGCACTGAAAACTCCGAAGGCAGGAAGCAAAATGCAATGAGCTCGCATACCAGGAAGCCAACAGAAAAGGTATACCTACGTCTTTGACCAAGAATTGTTCCAGGTGCAAAGCGCACTCACTTAGGATTACTCCTTATCCCAATTTCAGTACATTTGAAAAAAGCTTGGATGAATTGAAGGTGTGTTATATCTATGATATATGTGGTATATAATTTCATTACCTATAATTGAAGATAAATTATAATACATCTGTATGGTCTAGGGTGTATCATACATCTAAGACCATTCAATAAAATTTAAAATTTATTTCCTCAGTCACTAATAACATTTTAAGTTCCTAATAGCCATGTGTGGCTAGTAGCTACCTTATTGGACAGTGCAAATACAGAGCATTTCCATCATTACAGAAAGTTGTATTGGACAATATTGGAAAGAAACTGTCTATCTATATGTCTGTCTGTCTGTCTATCTATCTATCTATCTGGTGCAGTCTAAGCTCTTTTGCTCAGAGAAACTTGTGATTTTGGGTATTGTCTACAGTCACCAGTTCCAATCTAGAAAAACAGATGAGAGAATTTTGTTCCTAGAGTATGACTGACCTTGGGACACAGTGACCTGAGGGCACAGGGCTGATCAACACTAAAGAACAGATGCTCCTACAAAGCCAGAGGCATCTCAGTGCCACCTATAAGGTTGACAACAAAGAAGACAATACCCTCACTGCTAATGGGGACAAATGGTGGGTGGGAAGTGGGAAGAGGCCGTGTGTGCTAGGAAAGGGCACATAAGAGGTAGAATGATATCACAATATCACAGTCTTTGGGTGCTGGCAAAGGCCATGATCTTGTAGAAGTTAGAAGTTTGGTGGGAAAGTTAATGGAACTCCTCAGCGTGGCATGGTGGTCCTTCTTCCAAAGTGGTGAGTGGGGTGCGGCGCCTGGTGGAAACAGGTGTGCGTGATTGTTTGCCTACTTAATTCTAAAAAAAAAGAGAAGAGAATGAAGTCATCCACTTGTCTACACACCCATCCATTTACTTATGTCAATAACGATTTACTGCATGCTTAGTGGTATGCTCTGAGGTTAAAAAGCTGTGTAAGTTATAGATCTCGTTCTAGTCTACACAGAGCTGGGTACATAAACTGAAAAAAAAAAAAAAAAACAACCCAGGTATTAAAAATTCAACAACAGAGGAAACCCCAGGGAATTGGGGAGAAAAGAGGAGAAAGAAAACTTGCTCCTTTTTGGAGTTCTGGGGGAAATTTCACACAAGAGGGCATATCTGAGTGGACTTTGTTGAGCAAAGAATAGTATTTAAAATGAAGGTAATAGCTCATGCAAATGTCCCTGTAGAGTGTCAATGTGGTATTGAGAGATGAGGCTAGAAGGGATTGGAGCCAGAGTGTGAGGCCAGCCTGCTCGTGACCATGGCCTGCTACATGCACAAGTGTGAGGTCCACATGTGGCTATTTAACCTGTGGTGCTGGTGGTTCAGTAAGAAATCACAGCTGAGACCCACTTGTTACACCCAGGAACAAGGTTAACTCAAGGCAGCAGGTGCAACCAAATAAAGTAATTGTGTTCCAGGGTGGTGTGGCTGGGAGTATCAAGTTTGATAAGCCCCAATTTAGGCTTCCTGTGACAGGCAAGACCTTAGCCCAGACGGGCAGAGCACCTGCACCACCAACCCGAGTGCCCTCTAAAAGGAAGAAGCTGGACTTAAGAAGCTCCACTCAAGTGCCCCCAAAAGGGATGACCTTGGGTACCTGTTAGGATTGCAGTGTGATGGCAATCATTCTGGGTGTGCATCAGAGAACTCATTCTCACCAGGCCCCAACCTTGGTATATCTAAGACTACTTTGCTAGTAAATTCAGCTGAGGAGTTTACATCTAGGCAATAGAGAGCTACAGCTGGGAGTGACTTGATCTGCTGTTTGCAAAAGGTTCTCTCTGATTGATGGTGTCCTGGAAAGTGTATTGAAGTGGGGAGAGATGACATGACTGGACTAACAAACTGGCCCAGATAATTAGGAAGGAACTTTTAATAAGATGTGGTTGCCGGGCCTCCCCGGTGGTGCAGTGGTTGAGCGCTGTGGAGCTGTCGGCAGCGGCAACACGAGTTCGACGCCCGGCCGGGGAGAATCCCACATGGTGGGGCAGACCTCTCCTGCCTCGCCCGCTGCTCCCCTCAGCAGTGTACTTCTGATCTGCCTGTTCTGCTCCCCACTCTGTCTCTGGTGAACCCTCTCGCCGCCCCATGCCTCTGGCCTGTACCCCAGCTTGTATAAAAAAAAAAAGATGTGGTTGCCATAATAAATGCACATTCATATTGTCATATTCTAAAAGTCTAAAGCATCTCTGCTTCCTTACTGTGCTAATCCCCCCCCCCCCGCCCAAATAATCAAGCAGAAGGGAACCTGATGTTCCCTTCCACAGGAGAGCTCTACCTGATTTGGGGAGGTAGCTTTGGTACAAAAAACAGATGAGTTATGGAAACAACCTAAGTGCCCAAGGACAAAGGGGTGGTTTAGGAAGATGTGGTATATATACACAATGGAATACTACTCAGCTAGAAAATGAAAAAAAGATGAACTCTTGCTTTTTGCAACAACATGGATGGGACTGGAAGAGATAATGCTAAATGAAATAAGTCAGAAAGAAAAAGATAATACTGGATGATTTTACTTTTATGTGGAATATGGAGAAGCAAAGGATCAGACCGAACCAGTAACAAACCCTAGAAGTCTGACTGTAGAATTAAGCTACCAGAGTGGAAGAGGAGGGGGGAAGAAAAAAGGGGAGGGCACACAGTGGACTCTCATGGAGGACTATAGATGTTTTTGTGGTGGGTGTGATGTGGTAGCAGTTCTGAAGGGTGAAACTATACCTCTCTATCACATACAATGTTATAAACCAATGTAAACTAAAAAAAAAAAAAAAAGCAGGTCCATGTGTAGAAATAGAGAAATCTATCTTAAAATTCATATGGAATCTTGAGGTCCCCTGAATAAACAAAACAATCTTGAAAAGGAAGAACAAAGCTCGAAGAGTCACATTTCCTACTTTGCAAACTTACTATAAAACATCAAAACAGTATGATACTGGAGTGACTGCTGAGGAGTGCTTCGATCAGACTTGATCACATAAAGACAGACATACAGACCAATGTTACAGAATGGAGAGTCTAGAAGGAAACGTGACAGTGATGCCCTAACTATTGAGTAGAGAAAGGTCAGTCTTTTCAACAAATGTTGCTAGAGACTTTGGATATCCACATATGAAAGCATGAATTTGGACCCTTATCTAAAACCACATGCAAAAATTAACCCCAAATGGTTCAAAGACCTAACCCAAAGAGCAAAAACTGTAAAACTCTTAGAAGAAAATAGGGTAAAAGCTTCACAACGTGGATCTGGCAGTCATTTCTCAAACATGATACCAAAGGTACAGGCAACAAAAGAAAAAATAAGACAAACTGGATTTCATGTCATGTCATAAGATGTCTATGTGTTATAGCCCTCAAGGCACTGCTG
This sequence comes from Scalopus aquaticus, assembly GCA_004024925.1. NCBI lineage: Eukaryota > Metazoa > Chordata > Mammalia > Eulipotyphla > Talpidae > Scalopus > Scalopus aquaticus. The sequence continues at coordinate 79,521 of PVIJ01007747.1, forward strand.
GAGATGCATCCCCTGGAGACACCCCTTGGACACCACAGTCAAGGTGCTGGTGCTCCCTCCTGGAATGTAGCCTGAGCAGGTCTGAAAGTCAGAATAAGCAGGTAGAACCCTCCTTGGCTGAGCCTCCGCCTGCCTTCCACCGGCTGAAGTTCTCCCCTCACCTTCATCGCTACAGCCTGGGCCCATGCAGGGCTGGAAGTCCTGGGTGTCAGGGCAGGGGACGCTGAGGTCCAGCTGTGCCTTCAGCATGCGCTGCCGCATCCTTTTGCCTTTTTCACACGTGGAGGAGCTGCAGGCGGACCATGGGGACCAGTTGGAGTAGATGCAGGTTTCAGGGGTGTCATCTGGAAAGAGTAAGTGACATGTCTTCTCTGGGAGTCAGTGGGAGCTATAAGTAACTCTCCCTCCAGATTCTGGGGACAAGAAAACCCCTGCCTCCTGACTAGCCTCAGTGAGCCTGGATAAGCCGGGTGGCTGCGGGGGGGGGGGGGGG